>VZSG01001794.1:0-25053 GCA_013398315.1 Nothoprocta pentlandii
CGTGAAGCCTTTTATGCTGCAAGATCAAGGTTCAGCCTGTTCCACACTGCATCAGAGGCCCACTGTCCTCTCCAACACCTGAAGAGACATTTCATCCGCACTAATGAGCATATTAGCATTCACCCTAGCACTGTACTGTAAGTATTACAATTATCCAAAAGAGTATGATGAGAAGTGGATGGAAAGGGACAATGTGAACAGAGAGAGGAATGGTGAGGAAGGAAGAAAAGCCAAGTAGAAATATTGCCTCTGAACTTCACTTGATGCACTAGTCAGTACTATAATATGGTATTAAAGGCAGTGAGTTTGTCAAACATATAAGCAGGAAAGGCTAGTTCAGGCTTTCAAAATGCACAGCAAATGAATCTACTCCTTCAAGTTAATTCTCTCATGATTTCCACACTTAAGTTGAGAATGAAGGAAAAAAAAAAAAAAAAAGGTATAGAGCTGTTTGTAGAGCAGAGAAAAGGGAAAGTGATCCGTCAGAAAAACTGAAATAGTTATTCCCACAATGGAACAGTATCCTAATCTGAAATTTCTCACATTTTTCTTGCGCTAAATTAAAGAATTTTTAGACACATTTTTAAATGATTGTGTAAAAAATCACTAAATCTTACTAGTGTAAAAAAAATCACCTTTAGTAGCCTATAATCCTCATCCTAATTTTTATCCTAAAATTGGATATAGATGAAATATGAAATAAGATACTGACCAAAATAAATCTCATATGTAATGGGTGTAAATATATTTTCTTTTCCCAGTGAGAAAAATTCTGAGTAAGACGACATGAATCAAATCCATTAGCTTCTTTTATTGCAAAACTCTGGGACATGGGGAATCTCACCTATGTGTTATTACTTTTTCTGTGTATTTGTCTCTAATTGTCAAGTGTTATAATTCATCATTTTCTTTTTCAAATTATTTTGTAGCATAAGAAGATTTAATTGAGGAAATGTGCAAAAGGAATAATTTAAATTGATCCAACTCTTTGGCTGCTGTCCATCAGGATCATTAAAATCAATTAAGGAGTAAAGGACAGGACATCTATTGTTTGGTCATGCAATCAATAGATCCTTTCAAATCTACTGTAATTTTAGGAGAAACAATAGACTATTTAAAGAATTGCTCTTTTATAGAATCATAGGTTCTAATCCTGCATTCAATAACTTTGTTAGGTTTATTTGTCTGTTTAAAGCAGCATGCTTTTGGGAAGTGGAAATATAAAATTATCTTTAGGAGGTCCACATTCCATACCTAATGTCATAATGTGCTCATAAAAGGTATAACTGATTTCTTTTCTATAATCAGTTGCATTTAAATTACTAAATATTTAGTCCACTAGTGGTTGCCATTTGTAGTTGTAGTATATTTGAAAAAAATAAAAAAGAAGAAAACATATGTGATCCAAGTAACAAAAGTACCTTCTACATCATAGCTATGTGATTGAATCAGCCAGTGACAGTCAGTACTGCAACAGAAATAAGAACCTGAAGACGAAAAGACTATCATAATGCTTACAGACCAGAAGTTAAGATATTTCAATAGCAACTTCAGAAATAAGTCAGAAATAAGCTTAAACTCTTCGGTGAAATAAGATTGTTTCATATGAAGCTTGAGTCTATTCAGAAACTATAAACTCAGTGTCTGAGCAGCGTTCACTCTGATTTGTGTAGAACGTCACAAACAATAATTAAGATCAGTAAAGAAACAAACAACCTAAGATATCTCCACAGTCCAGAGTATTTCTCTTCCCTGTGGTCCTTTGAACACTCAACACTCCATCTCGGATAATGTTTAGGCAAGTCCAAAATTCACAATACAGCAGGGAATCAAAAAAGTATTTACCAAAGAGATGTCTAGCTCAAACACTTTGGGGTCAGCAGCAACCGCAGAATTCCCCATGAAGCCATCACTCTAAATACTTGAAACTAGAAGGGTCAGGATATGAGAAAGCATAAACAGGGAAGAATAGAGTTTTACCAAGAAAATTGTGGCACAATGGAAAAACAAAATACTGCATATGTTTCTTTTTTTTTCTAAATATTGCATAGTTTCTGAAAGGAAGAAAAACAATTATTATAACGACTAGTCCACATTTTGTAATAAACTGACTAATATTTCTCCAGTACTAATGTTTTGATGTCTCAAATTGTGTCATACTTTCTTAAGGGAACGCATGAAAAGAATGTTTAAAACTAGAAGACTATGCAGAAAAAAAAACCTGCATAGCATATTTCTGATTTATTAATCATATCTAGTTAGAAAGTAAAAGGATATTACTGAATGCCATGAGAGCTCTTTTTTTTTTTTTTTTTTTTTTTTTTTTTTTTTTTTTTTTTTTTTTTTTTTTTTTTTTTTTTCGTTTTCTAGTAAGGTCTGAGATTGAGGTTCTCAGAGGTCTGAGATTGAGGTTCTCAGCACAACTGTCACAGCTGAACAATGAATCCAGGATTTCCCCATGGCAACTGCTATCTATACCTGAAGGATGTAGACTTCTCTAGATCTAAGAAAGTGGTTGTTATTCTTTTGAATGTAACAGATTGATTTTTTTCTTCTTTGTCACTGTATTTTTTACTCTAAATTTCTTCCAGACCGTTCTCTTTTTTTTTTCTTGTAGAAGAATACAAGCTCATGTGCTACTATTACAAATCATAAATTTTATCCTTATAGTTTTATCTATTGCACAGTATGCATTGTTACCCTGTGCTGCTCTGTGTTGAGTACTCCTAATTCTCAGTAAATCCAGACTCTAAGAAACACATACCATGTTTTATTTTCTGTTTTTATTGCCTTTGAAATAATCAAGCTGTTTAATGTTTTTTAACCATCAGATGGAATAATCATTTTCCATTTTCTCTTTCACATTACTAAAATTACAAATCCTGGGAAAATACTTTAGAAAATAAAATACATGGTTAAAGAATTGAGATACACAGATTGAATCTTTATACATACAATTCTATATAGTATGTACTGTAGATAAAAGTGATAGCATACAAGTTTCATTTTTAAATTCATATTATTAACAGTAAAAAAAAATACACTCATCAAAATTAAACATAACATTTCAGAATTAAAGCACAAAAGTCCTTCCACTTAACTCCTGCTTCTGAGTTAGTATTTTATTTTGAAAAGTACTTCAACAAAAACTTTCTAGAATATTTTACAGCAAAAGTTCAATGCCTAAAAGATGATGATAAAAGATAATAGACTTACACATTTAATTGGACTGGTCTGTATTAAATAGGTGCAAAAGTTATAAAGCAAAAAAGGAAAACATGTCTCTGCTATGAAACATTTCTATTTTGCTGGGTTACAAAATTTATGTAGTAGCTACACAGAGATTTTTTTCTGTTTTTCTTCTGAATGTACTTGTTTGCTGAATGAAATCTAAAATCCTACCTTTTACAAGCTCTCAGCTTATGTTTTTAGAAAATGTACATTGTATATCTAATGCTGTATAGAGGGTAAATCTTTCTTTCAAGTGTTCTAGATCTGGACCATTAAATGCAAATTACTTTCCCCACGCAAATTTAAAAAAAGAATAATCACAAGTGTTTGTTTAGATCAAAGTCACTCTGCAAAACCAATCTGATTTGCGCTGAAGTGCACAGTATTTCAGTGAAACTCTTTTCTGATGACGAGAATAACTTCCCATTAACTGTCACAATGTAATATTCTAATATTCATTTTAAGAATACTTTATTCGTATAAAATTTTTAGCATGTTTTGCATATTTGCTCTTCTAAAAATCACTCTCAGTGCTTCCACTGTTATCATTTTTTAAGCTCATTTCTGTTCTTTAGAATAATAGGCAAATACTGGTATTAATGCAATCATATGAACCATTGTTTGTTACTTATACGATTGGACTTGATGATCTTGAAGATCTTTTCCAGCCATAATGATTCTATGATTCTAAAGTCAGGACAAATAAATAGTTATTTAGGAGATAATAGTTATTTAGCAGTGCTATAGATTTAGCACTACCACTCCCAGAGTAAGACATTAAATTTACTTTAATGTCCCTCAAGTTTTAGAGCTTGTAGTGAAGAGTACAGTAAGGTAGATGAAGGCCGTCAGCCTTCTCACAGTCACCAAATTGCTTTTTATGTCCTTGTTATTCTGAACTATGGACATACAGCCAGGTTGAAAGCAAGATTTTCATGAGAACATATCAAAAACTCTGGTACTCAGTGATATGCTCTTCTTTTTAAAAGAAGAAAATGGTAACTATTTGCTGTCCCAATCACGCACCCTGCTTACACAGCAGCACAGAAGCTCTGTTAGCTATTATTTTCCTTTCCATCTATATACCACAACTGTGAGAATCAGAATAGGAGCATATGTAACATATTGCCAAGAAAAACCAGCTCACCTGTGTAAAAAAAACTCCATCTGTAGGAATTGCCTTGCTTTAAATATTTCTGGATTATCTTTGCTTTATTTCAACAATTTTGTATACAAAAGGCTTCAGTTTACCCTGAAATGTCAGTAGGTGTCTATCATTTTCCTCACAAAACTATAGGCTGATATGATAACTCAGCCTCGTGGTGGGAAAAGAAAATGACTGAGCCAGAAAGTAGCAGCCACCTACATCTATACCTAAGATAGAATAATTGTTAGCTTGAGGAAACAACCCAAAATTATTCAAATAAACGAACTTTTGAGTTCACTACTTTATCATCTAAAGGAGACATGGAAGTTCACCGTGATTTATTTGCAATATTTTGCTTTGTGCCCATTTCATTACACAGGAGTTAGAGTTTAAGGGTTTTTTTTATAGGAGGCATGCAATAAAGCTGTGAACTACTAAGGCATTGTTATGCACACAGCACAAAAATGCTGCAGAAGAACATTGATGAAACATTAAACTACATAAAACAACTTAAAGCGCTATTCCTTTCCCCTTCTTTTGCACTACCTGTGCTCTTAACTGAAGGTCTCCCTTCCGTGAGAAAAGCCAAAGTCTGTTTCCTCTGTTGTGCTGCCATCTTCCCTTTTTACAATACTTTCCATCCAGCTCCAGCCTTCAAACCACCCAACCTGTAAGGAGTTTTGGAGAGGAATACATCTGACCCAATGAACCTGAAAACCAAACCAAACCTCAGAATATAGTCCAGGTGGATAGAATTCAAAAATCCACTTTTTAGTGTGGGTAGATTTTCCAGACATAATGGGGCTTTTATGAAAAATGATAGTGTCTTATAAGAAATAAGAAACTGAAATTTCTTAATACCGTCATTAAAAAATAGAATGTTCCAATACCAGTTAAATTAAAAGTAAGCAAGTAATTGTCATGGTGATTCATGATTCAGAGCATTAAACTTCAGGTTTGTTTGATTTACTGTCTAAAGAGACTTAATAAGATGTGTTGTGTATTGAGACTGGGATAAATTAGATATGTTAAAATTTTAAGAAGCTATAGAAGACAAGAAAAAGAGGTACCATCCATTTTGGCAGAGGAATCACTATAAAAATGGACAACTAAAGCTAGGGTCTGTGACTACAAAGGACTGTGATTGTCAAATAAGATAACAATAAAAAATAAAAATAGGAAAGACAAAGACATCAAGGATTAAAAAATGGAGCACAATAATGGATATTAATGAAGAGCAGTCACTACTCCCATACAGAGGTTTTGAGAAAATTAGTAGTCTGAGAAAATCAATTTACAAAGACAGTAAGCTTGTAATCTACATAATGTTAATACATTTCTGTACTCTCCCTTTTGGCATATGCAGGAACAGACTTTCTGCAGTACTTTGAAACAGAGCTCTCATCTTGCCAAATCTGGCAACATTAAATGTTAGCACAATGCACAAAAATTCATAATGATTTTTTTTTTCAATTTTAATAAAGATGTATATTCCTGAAAAAGAGCAGAAATACTTCTCATCAATCACCTACTTGCAAGTATTGAGCTGTGAGGCGCAGAGTAAAAAATTTTGAACAGACGATTTTCAGGTCCTAAATTAGGGACAGACTCTCTTCTCCAAGACACATGACAAGTCTTACACATAACTATTTTAGTCACATCCTTTGAAATCAGCATATCGGCCACATGGGAGATAACACCTGAGAGGGAGGTATTTCCCATAATCAGCCCAGGAACAAGGCTTTGTTTTCTGCAGTCCCAAGGCATGATATGTCTCCATTTCTGGCTCAGATTATGCAGGAGGAATACCAGTGTAGGAACGGACTGCACTAGGGAATAGGTCCTGCAAAGGAAACTTCCACCGTCCATGTAAGAAGCTTAGAAGAGGGAAAAGGATGGAGAAATGGATAATTCAGAGGTGTTCAGGAGCAAATGAGAAAACCTGTAGTATGTAAATATTCGTAGTAGGAGGTAAATAATGCAGAGAGACTTCATACTATCAACAAAGAAAGAGGAAGGCAAAAACAGAAAGGAATTGAGCAAGTAAAATTTTTTCCTTATGAATAATATTAAGTCTAACAAGTCTCTAGTTTGGCATGCGGAATGCACATGTTGTATGCATCAATCACTTGAAAGAGAAAAGCTGATCACAGAGGAGGAAGACTAGAGGGTAAAACACTGCAAACAGCATAGACATATAAACATGATTTAACATTACCACTGGAGACACATTCGAGTGTATTCAAGGTTCTTTCTATTTAAGAGGCTATCTGTATTCCTCAACCCATACAAAGCAGGGATTCCAAAATCAGAGTTCTGAAAAACAGGCCGTTCAAAAGAAATAGATAAAACTCCTCTTAAACATTATCTATCATTTAAATCTGCGAATGTCTGCGAACAAGAGAAAATCAGAACATGATATCTTCACTATCTACTTTATGAATTAAAGAGGAAAAATCATCTTTGAAAAACAGTCATGGAAACATAAAATGTGGGAAGAGCACTAGAGTGCTGTAGGTATCCAAGACTGTAGGCTAAGTATAAAGTAAGATATATGCACTTCAAATAAAACATCAGTTGAATTATTCCACAAAATGATTCTCAAAAATCCCTCCTCACCTTCAACCTAAATATTGGAAGCGTTGTACTCTTACTGTAAGTTTGCATGTTTTGGTTTGAATTCAAGTAGTCACCTTGCTGTGACAACATCAAACAGTAAAACATTAGATGATACCGGATCTCAAACAAGATTCAAAAATGAACTATTTCCTCTGCTAAGTCTTCTAGGTACTCTGTACACAGAATATAGACAAATATCTCTGATCTTCATATTTAGGTGTAATAGGCAAGAGGCTGTGTAATGCACTCAGCTGAGACCATCTCTCTTTAAAATGTACATGTTGTTGTAAGTTGTAGGACCTGAGCGCTTGCAAAAAGAAGTAAAAACCTCCCTCAGTTTCCTTGAAGTTGCTTTAATCCAGGCCATGAGAGGACATCGTAATTGCTCATTTGAAAGTTGTACCAAACACCATAAACTATACATCACAGGAGAAGAGCAGTGTACTGTGCTGCATGAGATCATGGTGAGCACACTCCTTGCAGAGGCCCTCCTGTGTTTCTAACCCAGAGACACCTAGCTAATTTCCAAGGCAATCTGTGCATCAGCAGTTTTCGTCTCTGCAGTGTTTCCTTCTGGCAAGGTTAGCTAATGCATCATGACCCACGTTTTGAGGAATCTTAAGTGTCTTATTCAGTCAATTTCATATGCAAAATTCAAAGCTGATTTAGGTACTATGAACTTATATAAGCAGAAATCTAGCTAAATGAAAGCCTTTAAAAATGATGTGTCTGGGACTCATTTACATATCTAACGAGTTGTCTCTGTCCTATCCTGCGTTGTTTCTAAACCAAACAGACACCAGAACATGAGAATAGAGGGGAAAAATGAACAGCTGTTTTGGACGTACTCATTTCTCCTACATTTTTCAAACATAGCCTGAACTGAACTTTAAATATTTGGATTAATTTCCCCATTGTTTTTGCTGAGGTTCAATTTCTAAATTATATATGTTCATGAGGCCAAAAGCATCAAGATTCGGGAAGATAGTTGCATAATTAAGAATATATTCAAGTACCAAACTAAGTGGTGTTGCCCTGGACTAAATTTCACCAACTGAGGGAGAGGATACAAAAATTCATTTTGAAATATTTTCATATTTAAATATTTACATAATACTGTTTTCTCATGGGATCAGGCTGTTCTCTGTTCAAAACTACTTCTAAAAAAGGTTAATAAATTCTGTAAATGTCATAAATGTTCTTTATTAATGTTCTTTGTTTTCATGTTCCAAAAGCTTGTGGCATCCAGTCTGGAAATGTAAACAATACCATGTGGCATAGGAGCACTTGTATTCTGCACCTCACAAATTTTGAATTCTTCACCAGTGTGTTTGGACTGTTCAGAAAGCTATCCATAATCTGCAAAAGTGGTTCTCAACATTATGTGAGCCCTAAAATCTATATGCTTTCTTCCTGTTCAGAGTAGCAGTTAAATGTAACCTAGTTTTACACGATTTGCTTAACAGAAGTGAGGCAAAACTTAGATTCTTTGCCAAATGCAGGTCTCTACTTACATTAATGAATTCGCACATATGTTGGCTCAGATGAAGGCTATATAACTACACAAATAGATGATTTTGTGAACACAAGAATGATTAAATTCCTAGATAATACTTACAGAGTGCTGCCAAAAAAAAGTCTTCAGGAAGAATGAGAGAATTAATCAAGACTGTACTATTAAAAACCCACATATTCCGCTTTCCGTACTCAGATATTCCTCTTTGGGACTTTCTGTCCCCAAGCTCATCATGCAGCACTCACAGAGAAAAACAAAAAAAAATCCTAGATTTGGCATTTTGTGACTTACATAAAGACACAGTGAGAGATGGATGTCTGGACTCATTAAATGAGCTGGACACTGCATCATAGGAAGTGGCAGCTGGTCTTAAATAGCTGCTTTGAAAAAGATCTCAGTGCTGCCTTTATTAGCAAGCAGCTAATACATTATTGAAGACAGGAACTATGCTTATATTAACATATTAGGCAAGATAGAGCTCTACCAGTGGTTACCATATTTGTGTTTGCTTATGTTATAATAAATTAATATTTAGCTTAGGATAAAACTGAAGACCTTTTTATGAGTCTATCCATTTGACACTGGTAGGCAACCCTAAAGTAGCTGTGCAGTATCTCCATGGAAGGGGACCAGTGACCTGGAAATTACTAGTGAAGAACCTCGTTGTCAGTGTTTTCACTGTGATACTAACTGCAGCAAAACAAAAAGCACCAGTTTCTTCTTTGGAAAACAAATATAGGCATCATGGACTGGCAAGAGTATTCAGTCAAGCACTTCTTTCATCAAACTTTCAGGTTTCAGAGTGTGTCACAAACATGAATTCATTCATCATCAATTTATTTTACCCTTGCAGAGATCCAGCAAAAAGCTTCTAACACTTCACACAACCTTGATTTGCAGGGGCAGTTAGAGGAGAGCTGTAAAGAGGTCGGTCTGTCCCCAGAATAAATTTAAAGATCTTAAGTGGGGAACAGTGGGAAAATTGGGTTTAAATTAACATATTCATCCAATTATCATTTTCCAAATGAGTGTTAGCTTTTAACATAGAAGAAAAAAAACTATTTGATGGAAATATCATTTGTATGAAAAGAAATAGTAGTCCTGGGCTCCTAAATGTCATTTGCCAAGTGATATAGAAGCATTTGGGATGATATCATCAAAGGTACCTAGAAGACTCTTAATAGGATTTTAAAGTTGAGTTATAAACTGTCATAACACATCCTCTTTATAAAGCCTTTTCTCAGATAACAAGAGCTTCTTCTCTTGATAGCATCTTCAAACTGCTTAAAAAATAAACCTGTACTCAGTACTCCTTAGCACAAATCCCATTGAATGTGTTATTCCCATGAAGTTCTAAACATTCCTCCTTTCTTAATGAAGATGCCTCAGAACTGCAGGGCCTTATTAGAAGGGAAACGTTGTCTGGTGCAAGAGGAAAATGATTAAGATCAAGAAAGAGTAAGGAGAAGGTACACATAGTTGTGCTGGTCAAGAAGTGTTCTGGGACTGAATATTCACACCTGAGGATGCAAACTCAGTTCTTACAGAGAGAAGATTTTAATTTATTAGCAGCTCTAAAAGGATAAAAGCAGAGCTGATCAGGAGCCCCAGTTAAAAACCAAACATCCTTTGGGAGAAAAAGGAACTAATGCTCATCTTGCTACTTCCCTGAAAATGGAGAAAACACACAGAGCCATTTTTTGAACTGAGATTCAAATATTTTGGCCACTACAGAAATTCTAGAAATATTAAATGTATCTTCCAATGAAGACCTTGAGATATTTATTTGCTTTTCTTGATATTTTGAACTATTTGTTCTTCATCTTTCTGCTTAATTTTAAGGATTCCAATCTTCCTTGTCTTTTTCCCCTCTCTATTCAAAACTGTACATTACAACGTTGTTAAATTTTAACAACAGAACAGTATGCTGGCTAAGGCCAAAAATATCTTGGACCTCTTGCAGTGATCAATAACAAATGATTGAAGAAGAAGACTATCAGACTATCAGAATAAGACAATCTGTATTTTAGAGGTTTACTGGAGTGGAAGTACATCTTTACTTTTAGTAGCCTCTACTTTATTTTTTTTCATACATTTGTGTAGTCAGTTTTGAAACTATGCAGTCTTTGGATTTTATCAATATTCTGTGACAAGAAAGGTCAGTTTAATGAACTCTGTGAAAGAAACACTTCCATTGGTTTAGAACCAGAACATGTCATTATGATGATGACAAAAGGTAAGCAGTCTCTATATGTCATCTATTCACCTACTTCATGAGCTCTATAATTATAGAAATGTTTACTACTTATCTTTGCAAAATGAGATGTTGTAATCTTTAAAATGTTTTCACGTGGGAAGACTATTACATAGCTTTAGTCATCTCTGTCACTCTTCTTTTTCTCTTCTTTTATTTCTAGTATACACTTTTTGAGGTGGGGATAAGGATCGCAAGCAGTCTTCAAGGCTGGTGGTTGTTTTTTAGATTACTGCAATGACAATGTGATGTCATTGCTTTTCCTGAAACTTTTATCATTCCTTTTGCATTTTAAATTGTTATTTTTCCTTCAAATGTCGTAAGCATTGATAATCGTTCCTAAAAGTTCTGTTAGAAATAAATGTGCATAATTTCTGCATTTCTTGGTTTGGATATTGTAATAAAACCACCTTGAATTCATTAAAATTGCAAATACTATAGCATGCTGTCTATATACTATAGCTGTGTTTTAGCATTTGCATATATTCCCAAATGATCCTTGATAAATTGTCATCTGTTTCTGAAGTATCTGTTAGCACTACAGCAAATTACAAATTGCAGGTTTTTTTCAGCCTGCTCTCACACTGGTTATTAGTGTTTCAAATTTGATAGTTACTTTGTTCTTCAACACATAAAAGGTTTATGTTGGCTGTATACTTTTAACTGATCTTAAAAGCATTATTTCCTTGATACTTAAATGGCATATGATGCCATTGACGAATTATAAGGATAACATAAAGAATGATTAGTCTTAAATAAGTTCTGTATTTTCCTCCTGCTGAAGCAGGAAATATTCTTTGCAGGGAGGACCTAAAAGAGTTTCCCGGAACACAAATGAGTGTCTCTGTCACAAACTTGTTAAATTTCAAATTCATGCCATGAGGTGACCTGGATTACAAGTTTCCATGTTCTAACAGGGGTTTCTAAAACTTCTTGCATTTCTTATTGGCAGTTGTAGCGTATGCAAAAGATATCTTTGTGGAAGTGCAGCACTGCAAATCAGCTGTAGACTGTATAAGTTCGGGATGTGTCAGGAATCTGTAGGAACAGATGGTTGCTCTGTGGATGGCACCTCAAACACAAGATCCATCTGGGAGCAGATCTGGATGAATGAAGTATAATGGGATTTGTGAATGTTTTTATGACACCTGCTGATTCACACTAATGCCATTGATCCTTCTGCCCCATGTTCCCCACTCCTTTTTCACTGAACAGCAAAACTGGCAGGATTTTACACCATTCATGTGAAAAATTTAAACAATAACATGGACAATCATAAGGCAAAAATGGGACTCCCTATGAATAGATAAAATGTGATTAGGTGATCACATAATTTGTTATAAAGAGAAAATATTACCAGTCACAATTTATTTGTTTGTCGAAGCTGATGATATCAGCAGGTCCCTTAATAAACATGAATAATAAATGCATAATAACAATCTTGGTATAAGAAAGGGTTATTCATACATAGATATAGCAACTATTTTGTAGGTGGGTGAAAGTCACAATTCAATTTGTTCTCAGAGAGTTTACTCTTGGCTTTGGAGACTATCGGCTTGAAGACCATAGCTCCCATCACAGCCATAGTTTTTAATCAACAGTAAAAACAAGCCTATTTTATCTGCTGACTTACCTTTGAGAACATAGCAAGAAAATATTTTAAGCTTGACTTCACTAATATCTGATATTTTCTCCCAAGACAGTCTCTCAAGCAAGGCAGAAAATACCATGAACAAGAATACAAGTGAAAAATAGTGTTAAAAGAAAGGTTATTATTAAAGTAGAAAGCTATATTCCTGGTGCACGTTACAATCACTGAATGTAGAATACGCATATTCTTATCATTTGTAGATGAAATAGAGGAGTAATTTGAAGGATAGGAACAATGGAACAACGAAACAAAGACTGAGTCAAAATAACAGCTAAGATCTCTGAATCACTCTGCAAACTCACTTCACTGCCTTTGCTATTCCCATCCTTTTCCAGGAGACCTTGTAACTGTGCTCAGTTTGGAGAAGAGTGCCCTTTCCCTTTCCCTGTGATCACTCATAGAAACTCATGTCTTTACTATATATGCATCAGCTTTACTCAGATTTGGTCATTCATAATTTATTATTGGCCTCCTGGAAAGGTTTTCAATTCAAAGCATTATTCAAATTAGTTTTAAACATATTTTATTTCAATACAGATGAATGCAGATTATTATATTTTAGGCTAGGGAACATCTGGCTACCTGGAAGTTCTGCAATAGGCAATGCAGATTATGGTGGTTCATAAATTAGATGAGTCTTGAGAATAATGTCCATTCTGAAAATAAAGCAAAGAGTCTCCCTGGAATGTGTAAACATATATGAGACATGAAGTAATCCTCTGGCTTTACTCAACTCCACTTCAAGAGCCAAGTTTAATCTCCACTTTTCAAAAAGGTGCTGAACTGCTAAGATAGAATCCAAAGGAGGGCAGCAAAACTTGTCAGAGATTTAGAAAAAACAACACTTCAAGAAGGGATTGAGGTTATTTAGCCAATGAAACAAAAAGATGAATAGAAAGGCATCTTTCAACATGTAAAAACATTCAAAGAGAAAGGAACTGAACTCTTTAGGACTAGCTGTAGGCAAAGAGGTAATAGGCCTGAATTATAGCAAGTGCGGCTGAGGTCTAGCTGGGGGAAAAATGTTTCTAATAAAAATGAGGATGAAGCCCTCTGAGTCTGTGAGGGCTGCAGAAACTCCTGCTTGAAGGTTTGTAAGTGCAAATTAAGCAGCTGGTAGAAACATCTCAGGCACATCAGGGCAATTGCAGTGATTAGACCTTTCTCTTTTCTGCTTTGCATGATTTTACATTTTTTTTTTAGAACCTAAAAAATCATATTCCTTTTGTTATTTTAAAAAAAAATCTGCTGTAGTTTTCCAACTTTTATATTGAAAATAATGGAGTAACACTATGGCAATGACGCTCTTCAATTCTATTTCTAGATATATTGACTTTAAGATGTAACCTGATTTGATTCATCCTGAAGAGTGGTAGAGTGGAACAAATTTAAATCTGGTGAAAGTAAGTTTACTTTATTAATGTCAGTGGATCCACACTCGTGAATACTGGCGCTAAAATTGGCACTGAGAATATGAGTACTTTTAGTTTCTTAATTAAAAAACATCATTGCCAGCTCCATAGGGACGAGCCCACCCGTTCATTGTTCTCTGGCTTAACCCACCCATCCATTCTGCTTTCTGATCTCATTTGTTCTATTTTAGTTTCCTTATCTTAAGCTAAGAGATCTGCCAAAAACTTAAAATTTAAAATGAGAGATTACAGATGATGATAATATTTTCTGAGATGTTATCCAAATGTTGACAGGTACTCCACAGCTACTACTGAAAAAAAACAGTAATTAATGGAACTCATGCTTATACTAAACCAACCAGTAAGTTTAAAATGATACTTTGAGAAATAAAAGCCTACTGATATTTTAGTAATATAGAGAATAAAAGGGTACATTCCAAATTCGAATGCCTTAATTAGATAAAATAATCCACTATGTAGTACATTGTCCTCAGATATTTTTAAATGCAGTAAATCCAAAATTAATGCCACAAAATTTCAAAGTAAATTATATTATTGATCATTAGACTTTTTTATTTTTTTTAGTTTACCCCATCTGCTGTGTCTGGAAGACTAACAGTGCAGCTAAGCTGCCCTAGCAGAACTGAATGAGAGATGTTACTCAATTTAACATCTTTGATGAGTAAATTTCTTTTCTGAAGAAGAAAGCAAACACATTTTCCTTAGCACTTGTAATAGGCTGCATGCATAGGATCAGTTTTGACAGATTATTTAGCAAGTAATAATTTGATTGCTTGCAGTCATTCATTTATAACCAAACATAAGCATTAAGCATATTGTTTTTTGCATCATGGGCTAGAATGATGTGTGCTTATGACTAGCAAAAGTGGATACACATTCACTGAACTTGAAAAAGGATTTTTATGGAGTAGAACCTCACCCAATGAGCATTGAAATGAAGGTGGTATGGAATTTCTTACAGAGACAGTACCTGAGAAACTGCCATTTTAGGAACTGCCACCATTAGAGGCTGATTGAAATATTACTTGATCCTGAAAAACTTAGTCAAAAGACACATCTGTTTGGTGACAATAGTCTGCCATTTCAGGCAACTATTAAATAATGCCAATATCTTTTAAATGAAGTTTCATTACAACATGCACAAAGCCTACAGGTTGCAATTCAGCAACAGCTAAAAGAATCCCCCCAGTGCAGAGCTGCTTACGCCTGTGAATCCATTTTTCCTATTGCATTAGCCTTCTCTCTTTCATTCAGCATAAGGGATGTTCAGTATGTTGCATTTCTTCTGGCATTGTATCCTCAGAGTATCTGAGGAACTAGTCACTCTAAATATAGATAAATGCTATACAATTTAGGAACAATTTGGAAATTGTGTGATTTCCTAATGGCAATCTTTCTTTTTCTTTTTCAAATATAGAGTTTCAGTATGATCATAATTGTTTATAAGCTGTATGCAGCGTGATTTTACAATAATACTACAAGAATGCCTCTGCATCAGACCCTTCTCTAACCTGAAACTCCTGGAATAAATTCAGGTATGTTTCAGTGTAAGTTTGCTCCAAAAAGCCCCCATGGATGCATTGCCCAGCAAGTTTCAGGCACAGTTATGGTCATCCAAGCTCCTTTGAATGCAGCCCACATGCTCTCCACACAGTGACTCAGGGTTTTAACGCAAACTCATGGAGTCATGTCAAAAACACCACTGTAGTTGACAGTGACACAGCTCTCTCAGTGTTCTGGGCATTTTGAACTGAAAACAAATTCTTTAAAATCTAAAGAATACTTCCTAGCTTTCACAAGATACTGCTAAGCACTGTGTGTATGGCCAACACTGTAGATGGTGCTAGCCCTTGTGCAGCATAAGCAAACGCTGTTCTGCCATAAAACTCCCCCTCTGCAGCTGGGTACTCAACAATGGAAGAGACATACTCAAAAAACATCTCTCTGGTGGTTTAATTATGGCTACCTTTGGAGACTATTTTACCATGACTCCTAGTACTGCTGAGATCTATATGTGAAGTTTTCTGAATCATTGAATTGATGTAGGAGATCAAGTCTCAGGTTGACTTGTGAATTTCAGTCCCAGATTTCACTCACAGCATCCTGAAAAGGATACTTTCGCAGAAAAAAAAAAAAAGAGACAAATGGGGCAAGAGGAATAAGAAGGAGTTGCAAGACTGTAAGGCATCGTAAAGGAAGTACTAGAATATAGCTTACTGGGAGAGAAAAGAAAAAAAAAAAAAAAGAGTAGTTTGAGATACTATGCAAATATAAATAAATGGTAGGTGTAACAACTTTATCTTGCTATAAATGCCAAAATATCCACATAGTTATTTTTAAAATATCAATTGACTCTCCTAAATACTGGGAAAAATCTTAGAAGTTTGAAATGATTGTATGTGTGGTCACAAAAGGGGTTTGGGCTTTGAGTTACTTTAACATTGCAACGTCTCCCTTCCATATACCTGATTTCCAAAGTGGAATCCGTAGTTTTGAGTTAAGCATTAAATTTATGATAGATGACATAGGGAGTGTTAAAGTAAGAAAGGTAGCAGGATGCACTGATAGACATCACGGAGGAGGTGCTGCAAACCAGTTTCCTTAGCCGTAAAAATTCAGCTCCAAGGCTCAGACACATGAGTTCGCAATGTAAGGAACCAGATCTACTACATCCACAAGGGAGCAGAGGCTTTTCAAGAAGAGTCTGAATGCTCACCTTTGTGCACCATGTCAGAAACTGAAGTACCGCATGTATTTGGATAGTTTCCACTCAAATAATTAACTCTATAATCTTACAGGGAACCAAGACAGTTCAATAGCACCAAGTTAATTAATAAAATATTGTTTTCTTTTCTTAAGTGTGAGCTTGGTTTCTGGTGTTGAATACCAATGGACTGGCTCAATGCACTTCACTTTTATGCCTCTGAATCACGAATTCTCCAAGTCTGCCAAGTTATTGCAGCCAGAATCAATTTTTCAGAACCAAGCTCTCAATAAATGACACATAAATGGGAAGCTGAAAATTAGCATTCATTAAATCTCTGCTCTCCACATACTCTGCTAGAATAGTTAGGTAACTCAAGAGAAGCCTACATGAAGTTTTCAACTCTGGTGTCTTTATGTTTATCTCACTTTTAAATTATGTGATTTCAAATCAGTCAACTCTCATACCCGTAACAGGTATATTATAGCGATGTAGAGCTTGAAGCAAGAACCAGCAGATAAATTGGACTCTGCTGAGTTTAGTGCAGCTGAAGGACTTCCACAAGCCCATGAGATTCCTAGATTACAGTCCGTATGGGACTACATTGCATACTTATCAGTTGCATACGATCATTGTATACAATTGGATACTTATATCTGATTTCCAGTTCATGCTAACCTCATCATTATTAGCACTGACGGTAAGTGAGAAGTAGATAGTTCCTATCTCTGTCTTTTATTTCTTTTCACTGTATACCATGCAAATCTCATTATCAGTATTTTTTCCTCATTTCTACTTATATATGATGTGCTGTTAAAAGCAATGAATTCATATTGTTGCATAATTTCAAAATCTTTCTGGAAGGAAGCATCTGAAATGTGTGTGACAGCATGACTTACCACAAAATGCTGAAGGTTTCTGCCACTTACTTGGACCACAGGAATAGCAATTTGAAGTGTATGCTCCAAATAGAGTTGTGTTATACAATACAATTAAATAATGAGAGCAAAAGAAATGACTATTGCTAAGAGCAGAGATTGAGAGTTCACTGTGGAACATTCAAAAGTTTTGTAACTTCAAAACTCATCAGGATATAAAAGAATTAGATCAAAGCCCCTAGTAAGAATCAGTATGGCAGTTTTCCCTTGTATAACTGTTCTAAATGAATTCAGAACCTGCTGTTTTTGCAGAAGCTGAGCTTTTGTCCAAATTAGTACAGATCCATATATCCCCTTAAATATTGTTTTATCTGAACACCCATACAAATATAACAGTTAAACTTTGTATTTTCTTTCATTCAAAATTTGTAAATCCTTTAAGACCAGAACATAAAGGTGTCCATATCCCTAACAGGCTTGATTGGAGAGGATACCGAGCCCCTTTTAATTTAATGAATACTAGTCTGCTGTTTCTTTCAAAATTTCTGAAGGCCATCTCATAGACTCCACTTCTTGGAAAAATATTTTCTAATCAATGCAAACTTTTCTAAAGCTGCTGATTTCCTTGATTTTCCTACAGTATCTACTGGGACTTTAATGAAGTTTCACTTCTTCTATGTCATTTCTCTGTCACTACATTTGCTAGAGTAAATGCATTACTTTGCTATCCTGAAATTTCAGTTACTATTCCCTTGTCTTTGTGTGTAGTAATAGTCTAAAAAAAGTAACTTGATTGCACTATAGTATTTTTTTTTTTCAATTTTATTAGTGGTATTATTTCAGAGGGAGGGAATTATGTTATTGTCTTAAAAAAATGCTAAATTATTAGTTATTTTGCTGTGTTGTAAGAACATAAACTGAAGCAAAAAGCAGTATACAGTAATTCATTTTAATACTACTTTCATTAAGATTTCATGTTGATTCATGCACATGATTCAGTAAATTCAAAAAGCCTTTACATCTTTTACGAAGCAGTCATAACAAATATGAAATGTGACATTAAGCACACATTATTAATTGTTGTTCTGCTTTACAGTTAGGCTCTATTTAATTTACAAAAAGATGCCCCTAGCACACAAGCAAATGGTGAGTGAAACAGATCCTTGTTAAATTACAGGCAAATTGTCATCACCACTCATGGAGGAAACAGGACTTTATAAAGTTGCCATAAATGTCTAGCCAAAAGTTTAACTGTTGGACAGGAATTCCCTGTTTATTCTGTCCTCTGTGCAGTTGGCCCTCAAAGCAGTCAGAAAAAAAAGTGCTATAAGGGAAAAAAGCAGAAGGAAGTGAACATATTCTTGTTCTCCACTGACCTGGAGTTCATTAAAAACGCGGTCTTAAAAACTTTACTTTTACCTTCTCTTTTCAAAAAAAAAAAAAGTGACAATATGCATTACTTTTATTTCTCTCATGGTAACCTCATTAGAAACATCCCACAGTAAAAGAAAACATGAACAGCAGTAAAAATATAAAAATATGAGATTAGTAAGTAATTCTTCTCCCAGCGAAATCAACTCACAATGGTGTTATGTTTTTAGAAGTGCCTGTATCATATTTCAAAATTGATTGAGCTTTTTGGGAGCTAGCCTCTTGCTGCAAATCAAGACTCTAGCTCATCCTAAAATGTTATTCTCTATGTGTATATAGAATATCGTTACCCTTTTCCACTATACTAGTTCATCAAGATGACATTTTTGTGTTCTTTCCATGTGGGAGAACCTGATAGTGGGACTAGGTATTTCTTTGGATACATTCTTGTAAATAAAAAGGATTAAGCGGGGTCTCATTTCTCTGAATACAGTAAGAATCAAACAAGAAAGGAAAGCATTTGTTCCCTGTTCCAATATTTTATATGTGTACTATAAAATTCAATAACTGTCTGAGATTCATTTCAGGGTATTTTATAAGTACTTTTTTGGCTGTCGATTGCTTTTTGACACTTTTTATGCTGTCTCTGCTGTTTCTCTCAGACAGAGATCTACTTTTCTGTAGTCCCCTTATGGCACATGCCTCAATTCTTCTTACATGCTATCAGCCATAACCCAAGCCGTAAAATCAATTATACTGCTTTGGATTAGTATTTCACAGAAAAAAAAAAAAAAACACATAATTTTCTAAGCACTCTGAGCCAAATCTGTTGTCATCAGGTTTTATCAAATGCATTTATTTCATGGCAAACCTTCACAATTAAAACATGTTAAGGAATTTATATCTCCTTAACATTTAACATGCACTGTCAGATGAATAGCAAATGAGAAAACTTGATTAATTACAAATATCCTGCCTACTGCTATTTTGAGGATGTACTCAGGAACACAACCTATTAGTGAGAGCCCAACTTGCTGGTTAACTGAAGTTTTCTACTTTATCTTCTTGAGAGATTGTCAGTCAATGAGCTGTACAAGACAGTGATAGAGATCCCAGACACATTAAAAGTCTGTACAGTTCTCCTGAAGTAAATAAAGAAAAGCAAAAAGAAAAGGCTTCTTTTCATTTCCGTGACTGGGTGAGCCGAATTCACTCCCAAAAATGCAATGCATAATGAGGAAAAACATAGCAGTGGTACAAAATCACATGCAATTAACCTCATCCTGAAGCTTCTCTGCTGCTCAACTTGAAAATGAATGAGCTAGGTGAAAATGAGTATTCACTAGAATGATATAAAAACAAACAAACAAACAAAAAATCAATTTGCAGTCAACACCAGCGAAACTCAAATCTTAGCTAATATAAAAATGAATTGACCTTGAAAGAACTTATTGGGTGACATACTAAGAAAAGATCAGACAAATATTATACTGACATTTAGGCTTAAACTGTGTTTAGGTAATTACTTGAGAAGTGCTGCTGCTAAATTGGCAATTTATATGTGTCAAATGTATCTGCCTATCTCTAGTTTAGTATAATCAAAAATACGATTTTCAAGATAGAGGGGAAATAACTGAACAGCTCATATGATAAGGAAAAGTAGAATTGTCATATTCTAGATTTTGTACTTCTTCCTTCTTTATTTAACTTAGATTTAAAAAAAGCTAAAGTTTGGTGTCAGATTACTTCCTAAGGAGAACTAAGCAAATATAAGTTCATATTCTTTTCCTGTTGCTATTGCTCAAAATACTTATTTACCTGCAGATATATTTATTTAATATACTTTATTAAGGAATACTTATACCTACAGATAATTTCAAACAAATATTTTGTTTGAAATCAGCTTGAGTAATTCATGGCATATCTTACTCTACAGCAGCAAATTTTCTGTGAGTCACTAAGTATTATCCTGTAAATAAGAGGACTAAGAGAAAAAGTAATTCCTTTCTTTTTAAAAATATGACTTTTTTTTTTTAGACCTGTTCTTGATCTTGCTGGCAAAAATTCCCTGCTCATTATGTTTTCCATTGTCCCACTGGATGATTCTGAAATGAGTTTTTTCCTTTTGTTGAGAGTGTACTCCAGAAGGTTTCTGTGTTATTCAAGCTATAAAAGTGCATTTACAAAACTGGGGCTGTACTCCCCTTCTATCAAGTGATCTTGCCCTCCTTTATCAGCAAATCTTTTAAAGTTCAGTGATTATGAAAAGATTATGCACCAATTGAACTTTCAACACATTTGTCTGGTGATATTAATAAAGCAAGGCTAAAATATTTATTTATTTTTGTTTCTTCATTCCAGGTTATGAAGACTCTTCAATGTTTTTAATGCGTATTTAGACCTTGCAGGAAATTATATCTAAAAAAACTGTGTAATCTATAAGTTACAGATTTAGTTCTGTGTAAGAAAATTGTCTTAAAAAGTCACAATAGGAATAGGTAGCTCATACACTTAAGATACAGTTCACAAGCAATACCATCTTCACCATCTTACTGGTTTGGTATTACTTTCACATGGAAGACTGCTAATGATACAAGAATCACTAAAAGCCTCTTAGTGCATACTTGTTTATATAGTATTTTTTGCATTCATATGTTTTAATCAAATTCAACATTGGCTTTAAGTAAAACAACATTCCTGTTAAACAGCTTGCTTTTAAAGTGCATATAAATCACGATTTACCTTTGCTGTCTGGCATAATGCAATGAATTAAGGAAATAATTTAATAATAAAACTTCAAAAAACGGAGAGCTCAAATACAAATAGACAATAAGATAACTTAATCCACTTTTAATCTTTCAATAACTCCATCCTATTTACTGCCGCGATTGAGAGACGGGACATAGCTTGATGCAAGCAAAGTGTCGATCTTATTGTTGTTACACACACGTTTATATAAATCAGAAGGTAGCGTGTCTTACACGGATTGGGTGCTTCTTCAAATCAGGCACTCCTTGATTGGTGAAATGCAAAAGCAGCTACAAGCAGGTTATAAAAAATAATGAGCAACAAATTAAGTCCTATCGGCAGACTTAAAGCAGACTAAGTTTATCTACAACCTTGAAACAATACTCCCTTCTACAGCTCCCTTTAGTCAGGACGACCCAGGCTTATCTTGTCTTTCCCAGGGCTTATGGCCGACAAGTTCCAGCACGTCTTGCTCCGACAGCGGCACTATACTTGAGGCCCTGTCAAGGTTGGTCGAGTCCTGGCCCACAATTTACACATCCAGCTGCAAGGTCAGTTTCTATTTTCCTACAAGCCCCCTTTATGGATCAACAACTTATGTTGTCTCCAAAACACAGATGTTCAGGAAAGAAATGGTCTGGTTTTATGCTGAGCTCCCCTTTCTCTTAAGAGCGTGGATGGGCCCTGTGCACATTCTTCTGCCCATATACCTTCTGCCAACTGGAAAAAAGGAGTGTTGTGTAAATTGTTTGAGCAGAGGTGCTTTACTTTACAACAAGATCACCTGAAGACAATTTGCATTGTAAAATGTAAATTAGAGATAACACAGTAAATTCAAAAAATTCAATTTTTTTGGCTGAGATAACACCCTCTGAACTTCCTTCTTTCATCTTTGATCTCTTCTCAGTGGAAAATTTACTTGCTTCTTCCATCCCATCAGCACATCAAACGTCTTCAATTTACTGAAAACAATGACATTCATAACCAAAATTTTTCTCTTTAACAGAAATATTTTAAAGGAAAAAAAAGCCTGTTATTTTAATTGCTACAGCTAAAACCTTCAGTAAAGTATTAAGTATTGAACTGGAATATAAGTGGATTCATTATGGCCTTTGGGGGAATCACAGATCTTTAAAATTTTGAACATCTTTGATAAAAAAAAATCTTATTTCTGAGGCAAATCAAGTGTTTGTTAGTGCATTCATTATTCTTATTTGGCCTTAAATTTGAAAAGAAATATTTTGACATAGTAAGCAAAGAATTACAACCTGATCATCAAGCTCAAATTGTTTACTCTTGAGTATAAGGGATTCAAATTTTACAGTCAAATATATATATATATATATTTAATAATGAATTGCTGGCAAAAAGGAGGATGGATGGATGAATGGGGAAAAATATAATCCGAATCACTGAAAGTACTGGTATCTCTAAATCTCAGGAACACACTTTCTCTTAAATTGACTGTATCTTTCACTTCTTGTGTCGGGATGAAGTGCCAATAAAATAATTTCCTTGAGGATTCCTTCGCAGAGCCTTAGGCACAGCTGAAAATGAGAGATGCATGCATTTATTTCCAACTTTCAGAAAGTTTCTTTGAGATTTCTTTCTATAAATGAATCTGGGTGGCAGGAAGCTGTTGTTTTCTGAGATCAGGTTGTTGGTAAACCACTGGAAACTTTAAAATCTATTTCAAAAGAACAATGTTTTAATCTCACTTTGATTTGTTACCTGCTAGCTGCTGAATAGCCAGGAAATGCATAGATTATTATCTAAAAACAAAGCAAAAGAAGCATTTGATATTTTAAGGAAGTGTATGCACATTTTCATATTTCGTTTTCAAGTGTACCTGTACAACACAGATTTCTGAACTTCCAGGAAAACAGCACGTTCATTAAGGGTTCCCAAGGACATCTTCAATCATGGACAGTACAGTGGATAAAACCACACTTCGTTCCAGGTTACAGCTTGTTCCTCCTGCATTTTCTTGAAGTGGTTGAATTTAGTCGGCTCTAACACTACATTAATAATGTCTGCTTCTTGGCATGCTCACCATATATCTGCATCTTTTAATGAGCATGATTAGTTTGTGAACTTGAGATTTTGAGGATGTTTTTTCAAAACTCTTGCAATTAGGAACCTTGACCAGGTAGGATGGACATTGAAGCACTCACAACATTTCAGAGGACCTTCCACAAGTGATTGGCTCACCCCCACACCACTCTTTGCATGCCTTCTGCAGGCTCTCAAGCACCTTGCACAACTTCACTAGCCATGGCTAGCACCCCTTCCTCTCCTGGCCTTTTCCCCAGCCATTGTCTCCTGCAACCTTGTTGGTAGAAGCCTAGAGACAGACCGGCTGAGAAGGGCAGCCATAAGCCATCCCATATTTATCCCATTGTCCTGTATTTTATTGTGAGCAATAAGACATTTCTCTGACTGGATCAGGGCTAGATATGAGCATCCTTGAGATCCCACAGCTCCGCAAATCCATCAGGCAAATGATGGCGAGGCGCATACTGACCCAGAGAGAGTCCATAACGCTCCTTTTAGCACCCATAAGTCAGGAATCTCACCTCTTCTGGGGAACTAACTCCTAAGAAAATCTGCAATTAAGTGAAATATTACAACATTTCTACAAAGAGGTTTGGAGCACTGTAACTTACACAGATGATGGATCTCACCCATCATTGTTTGCAAATGCAGTATCCTCCAGGGATGTGAGGAACAGGACTCAAAGACTCTTCAAGATGTTATTTTCAAATATCACATGGACTCTGGAAACCTTGACTTTATGACAAACACCAGCTATCTCTGTATCCATGATAAGCTGAAAAAACTGATTATGTGATGTTTGTGCAATCAATAGGGAAAGATAAGATGAAAATGAAAAAAAAAAAAGTAAAATCAAACTTTGGTTAAAAATTAAATAACAACATCACCAGGTAAAAACATTGAAACAAATATGTATGATAAAAATCTGGATAAGAAGAAAAATTTTAGTATTTAAAAAATAGCAAAAACACCTTTAAAAGCATAGGGATACACTACGATAGTGTATCACAAGATTCTCTTGCTCCAGTCTTTAACATCTCTTTATCTCAGCTCAAGCCATATTCTGAAAGAACATTTTTGCCTTAATTTTTCTTGAGTGAATATTCTCAGAAGTCAAACTCCTTAAATATTCTTCTTAAATACTGGCAAGCAGAGCTCTTAATTGAATTGAATTTGGTTTAGAATTCCTTTCCTCTTCAACAGACTATAAAAAAGGTAAAATGGCAGATTTATAGTCCTGCATTTTCCTCCAATATCAGCCTTCAACCTCCATCACACTAGCAAGAACTTCAGAATAATTGCAGCTTTAAAGTTGTTTTCTTTCTTTCTTCTTTCTTTCTTTCTTTCTTTCTTTCTTTCTTTCTTTCTTTCTTTCTTTCTTTCTTTCTTTCTTTCTTTCTTTCTTTCTTTCTTTCTCTCTCTCTCTCTCTCTCTCTCTCTCTCTCT
>VZSG01001796.1:4891-25004 GCA_013398315.1 Nothoprocta pentlandii
CTGTGGTCCTGTGATTCTGTGATCACCCCGGGGAGCAGAGCTGTGTGACCAGCCCCTGCCCAAGCGCAGCCTTCGGCATTGCACAGATCCGAGCAAGGCTCCATGAGCACCCACGTTGTGATCTGCATCACAAACCGCTCCTCGGGAGATCCCGACTGTCCCTCCTACCTCTCCCAGCAATCCCCTCCTCTGGACACAACCTGTTTTGGTGCAGATAAGCTCTGAAATGGGATTTCACTAGAATCCATCACTGCGGTGTCCTGGGGAGCGTCTGTAACCACCTGGAGATCTGCTGGGATCCGTCCCGCTGCGAACCTGGCAAGGGAATTAAACACCCCCCACCCAGCATCTACCGGCCACCCTGAGGTCCTTCCCTCACCCCCTGCCCCATTTGAGGCCCTCTCTGACCGCTGCTCCGGTACTGCCGCGGTGCTGAGGGGCGAGGACCCGACTCGCACAAAGTCTGGGGGCTCTTGGAGGTTTTCCCGCGCTGCAGCTGGACACGCAGGTTCGCATCCCTCTTGGTCCGTGTCCTGCACGTGCACCAACACCACATGCCACCCAGGCAGGTGATTCTTGCCTTCATCTTGCATTTTCCCCACGGGCATCTCAAACCCTGTGGTCCGTACTCCCCGCTGCCCTGCACGGCCACCGAACCTCGGCTGCAGGGAGAGCGGGAAGGGCAGGTCCCTCCCCAGCAGGACCCGTCCCTGCGGCCACCAGCGTCTGCGGCACTGCCATCCTCACTAACACCGGCTCTTCTTGTCACTGTTTTGAACGCCGACAGGAGTGCCCAGCTGGGCGCAGAACACTCGCGGAAAGGGAGCCCTGGACTGGCACCGTCTCCTCATCAAAACTGCTCTGGAATCGGTCTCGAATGGCTTTATAGCGCACCTAATACATGCCCTGGTGGTTAGTTCCATTTAATTTATTTATATATATATCTCACAGGTTATCAAGGGGAGGTCAAAACACACCAGGCAAACACAGACCTCGTTTTAACCAGGCCTGCAAAGGCGCAGGCGAAACCGCAGGCTCAACTGCACTCTCCGTGGAACTGCCCTCTATGAGGCTACCTGCATTTTCATATCTAATTCTTTGATTTAATTCCAAATTAAACTCTTTACTATTTTATCCAGAATTGCTTTTAATCTAAATGAGCTATACCTTCCTGAACCACCTGCAATAGCAACAGTGCTCCACTAATCCCTCAGAAATTCACAGATTATCAACATTTTTTCAGTATTAACATCAGTGGCTGAGGCAGCTCCTCAGCTCGGCTCTTTAAGGCACTTGCCTATATGTTATTCAAGTCTGTTAATTTGAGTATATTTATTTTTAGCAAATACTATCTCACTTTCTCCTTGGTTACAGCTGGGAAACTTTCTGTTCCAAGCACATCATATGGGATGGATACATCCTCCTGATTTGTTTCAAAGTCAGAACAGAACATTTCTGCCTTTTTTTTTTTTTTCAGCAGAATATGCAATTTTATCATTTACATGTAGAGATGGATCTCTACCAGATTTTTTTTTTGCTCCTAATGCTCTAAAATTTCTTATTATCTTTACATATTGGCCTTTGATATTTTCTTTGGCTTCCCTTATCAACCTCCTACACGTTCAGCTCAAATTAACTATGTTTCCTTCTCCTTTACTCACTAACCTTTCCAATGAGCAGGGCTATACATGTGTCAACGAGTAATATTTAGCTGCTGCTTCGTTATCTCCCTGAAGTGGGTGATGTCTTGCCCAGCATTTTCTCCCTGATTTTCGGGCTGAATTTAGCAGGGCGTCCTCAAATAACACGGTGATTTTGTTAATTACCTAAATTTTACATTCCCCAACACCACAACCCTGAGGTTCACGAAAGCGACACCCTTCCATCCTGAGGAACTGCCTACGGCTTCATGCCAAGCTCTGCACATGATAAGTCCGGCCCAATCCCGGCCACCAGCGGCAGAACCACCTGCACATTTCCCTTTTTTTTTTTAAATCTGTCAGATGCAATCAGGATTATATGACACTATCTGACAACAACAACATTTAACTAGTGGCAGCAGCGACAACGAGAAAATGTTCTGCTGTTGAACCCACCTCTGATGAATGGGTTTTATCCTTTCCCATAAAGAAAGATAACTTTACTTATCTTCAGTTAGTCCTGTTAGTCCAGGACTAACATGGAACACCAGCAGGGAATCCTCTCCCACTGCTGATACCCTGGGTCAATTATTATTTTCCATCTTCTTTTCCTTCAATGATGCTTTTGTATGAATATATACCTAAATTATGAAAATATATAGATATATGTCCACATTTGTATGCACTAGCCATACATTCTGCATGCATACGTGCACATGGGCAACGCATGTTTAAAATGAAAACCCAGTTAGGAGGGCGGTTCTCTACATCAGTAGTTGCATGACCTTCAAGGGAAAAATCCAAGCATCTAAACCCAGCGAGGCTCAGAGGAAGATCCAGGGCTAGACACTGCAGACAGCGTTACTAAACTCTGCTCAGGTAAGGGAGGATTTTCCAAGCCTACATCCCAAAGCTCACGTGTTTGAAATGAGCCCCTCCGGACAGGAAACTTCCACAGCAGCTCCGTGCTGCTGCCCTGAGCCGGCCGGGCAGCTCAATGGAAATTCAACCAAACCTCTGCACAGTAAGGGTTTGCATCGTGCAATTCTCGGGCTGGGCACAGGGAGGCAGTCACCTGGGCACGCTCCGCAGTAACCTGCAGGTTCAAATTCTGCTTCATCCACGCGTATGGAAAATGACAAAAAAAAGACCAAAAAAAACCAAAAAAGACCAAAAAAAAAACCCAAAAAAAAGACAAAACAAGAAACCCCACGAAACATTGCTGAGCTCGGCATGACCACTGAATCTTTGCGGTTGGAAACCTGCCTTCAAGAAACACAGCATCTTTGTGCAGAACGCCACTTTCTATTGATTCTCATCCAGCTACAGGATTCATTCCCAGTGCCTTTTAAAGATTACCCACCAGTAACCAAGGGTTCTTCAGGATGCACTGCCCACAGTACTTTCACCTGCCAAGCCTCAAGCCCAGCTGCTTTTTGCCTTAGCAGCACCTGCAGGATTGATCGATGCAGGCTGCCTAAGCACAGAACAAACGAGTAAAGCGCATCCCGCTTGCACAGCCCATCCCAATCTCGGTTCCAAATGCAAGGTGCTGGAAGACACGCGATGGCTGCGCACTGGACACCGCGCTCTGGAACACAGGCCACCTGAGTCCTACGCTCACCTTCGCTTGGCGGCCGGCGCCCGCAGCAGCACCCAGCTCAGTTTGGGCTGAGCTCCTGCACACAGGCTCATCCTAGGACGAGGATGTTGGGTGCAGCACCCAGCCTCACAATGGAGACACTGCTCCAAGACACCTGGAGGCCACAAGAGCCCTTCAAGGCAGGTGTGGAGAGCCTGGTGTTTCCACCGCGGCTGCTGCACGACGTCTTGCCCGCGGCTGCTCTCCAGCAAGACTGTCTGCACCGAGGTGCTGCCCTCGCAGAGCTCCCCCTTGCAGCACGTGAGATACGAAGGGATCTTCCCAAAAGATTTTGTCAAACAAATAAAGCAAAATGCACTTAAAAAAACAAAGTGAGAGCTCCACATTAACTGGTCTCTGGAGAGAAAACAGCCAGACACAATTTAGAGGACAAGGAGGGAAAAACTTCCAGTAGTTCTGCAGGGTCATCTTGGCCTACAAAAAATGGGGAAGCTAATTTTGTTTTTCTGCTCTTTACCCTACCAGCAGTGGTTCTTGTGGAGGAGTCTACTGGCCAAGGGAGATGTGAAGGACAGAGCCACCATGTGCAAGTCACAGCTCTTCTGGACAGTCTGCTGCCCGCCCAAAGCCCGGATCAGAGCTGGTCTGGGAGGATCATGGGGCTCGCCTGCCTTCTGCTTCCTACCCCTTGCTGCTCCTGCAGGTGGGTACCAGCAATACAGCCAGAAAAAAACACAATTTGCTCCAAGGGATGTGGGGTGAAAGGTGGTAGAGACGTAGCAAGAGTGGTGCTCTTGGTCCTTGGGGCCAGGGAAGAGCACACGCTTGGATGCCGGCTGCGCACAGCCGGGATGCTCCATGGATGCAGATGTGGATGTGGATATGGATATGGATGCTGGCAGCTGTGATCCACCTTCCTGGATCCCGGCTTCTCACTGGAGGAGGATGAAGGACTACCAGGAAGAGACTGACCCCAGCAACTAGGAGAGGAAGAGCATCTTTGCCACCATGCAAGGAGGAGGAAAGGAATAAAACTGCGCTCATCGGCGAAGGGAGACCTAAGCCCAGAGATAACAGAGGAAGAGCTACAAATGGAGGAGATATGCCAGAAAAAGACCCCAAGAGAGACTCTAATATTCCTGCTCGGAGGATGCAGCATTTAGATCCTTTCCTCAGGTGCACCAAGCCTGGTCAACAGCCATGAAGAACTGCAAGTGCTGCAGCAGCTGCAGGCTCTGATATGGCAAAGAGCTGAGACAGCATCACTGAGGAGAACATTGTCACGGCTGCGAACACAGGAGCACGGGTGGGACGGCGATGCGCCCCGTGTGACGGAGCCCCTTCCTGCAGAGAGCTGCCCACGAAGGCAGGCGCCTTCGGAGGGTCTCTCGATCTGGCCTGGAAGAGGGAGGAACACTGGGGCTGCTACACCTACGAGAAGGTATGGACAGACTCATTTAGGTGAGCAGGGAATTGGCTGGATTGCCACGTGAAAAGGGTCCCCAAAGCGATCGATGGCTAGAGAGCTGGCAGGGAGCAAGCACCAATCTTCATCATCTTGGTCAACACCTTCATCAACAACAAAAACGGCGGTCACCCTCAGAAGAAGTGCAGATGACGCTAAATTGGGGGACAGGAACTTGTGCAACTGGGGCACAGGTTTCTGCAACGGATAAAATCCCATCAGATCTCAGGGAGAAGAGCCACAAAGATGCAGCCACTACATGGCTTGCTATTGTTATAAAGAGTATTTCTCACTGGAAACAAGCAGCCTTCAGAGCCACCTGACATGCCAGCCACTGGAAAGCTGTCCACTTTCTAGAGGTAGCTCAGAAAAATGTCTGGGAGACTGGGGACGTGCACTCAGCAGCCTAAGAGAGCTTGCTGCAGTGCCAGGGGAAATAAAATAACTAAGAAAATAAATAAGGCACCTTCCTAGCAGAGACTGGCCAAGTCCTGCCACTACTTAGGAGAAAGTATGGTTGATGGAGGCATCGACTGCAAGATGCTGTGAGGCTTTCGGGGCTGAACACGGGATGAAGATGGCCTAGCACAGGGTGCCAGGGTGGGTGCAACGTCCTTGCTTACCACCGTACAGCTCCACACACCCAGACACGGGGGTCTCTGCGGTGGTGGCCTCGAGGAAAGGCTTCTGCTGCTCAAGCTCCTGGCCCACCATGAGCTGAAGATGATTCCTCTGGGACAGATGGACTGCGCTGAGAAAGCAAGTGCCCTGCAGATGGGGAAATGAACCAGTCCCTTCTTGAGGCAATGAAATTATCATGCTGAGAATCACCCTCCAAGGACTGGAACTCCAAATAAAAGCACTATGTCCTGCATGGGTCTCCCAGAGTTACTTCTGAGCCTCCAGAGGTCAGCACTTGAGGGCCTACAGACACCACAGGGCGTCCTGCATGCAGGTGGTGTCCTCTGCCTTTGCATGGGAGATGCTCCCATGCTCCGAGAATTGCCTGCTCACGAACCCATGGAAGGCCCTGGGTTGGGAAGCGGTGCCCCGGAGAGCCCCAGGGGGCACACAGAGCACGAGGAGCTGCTCCACACGCAGCATCTCCCACGGGCACGGCTGCAGCACGGCGCGCTCTGCGCCAGGGGAGCGCAGCGCCCGGCTGCAGCCACAACGCGCTGCCCACAACACGGGCACCTCTCCTGCCCGGGCTGCCCCTCCAGCAAGGACGGAGCAGGCCAGGGGAGCACCCAGATCTCGGGCACGATTCCTCACACCCTGACGCAGCCCCTCGGGCAGCCCTCGGGAATTCCAGCCCGCTTCATCAGCGGATTTATTCGGTCCCCACGGCCTCACTGTCGGGCTAGGCAATGCACTCAGGTGTGGACACCTGCTAACGGCAGCGAGGCCCATCTCAGAGCTGCAAGACCCAGGGCAGAGCTTAATGCCCGGGCTGGGACGTCCCAAGGACGCAGAAGATCCGGGAGTTTTGCCCACACGCCCGGAACGGCTCCTGTTAACGGGCACAGAAAGCAGCGGCCCACGCAGCTCATCTCACTCAGCACGGGCACCAAGGGCAGCCCTGTCACTTGTGGTGAGCTGATGATGTGCCTTGAGAAGACCTGGCGATGAAAAGCAGCTTGGCTTTAGTGCAAGTCTCTGCAGAACAGGCTCCTTTGAGCCTTGTGCCGGCAGGTAGCGAGGGTGCTGCTGGGGCTTCATGCGGACTGCTTAGCGCCTGGGCAGGGGGACACTCTGGAGGCATCCCAAGAACAAAGCGGTGACCGTGTCCACCCAACAGCACATGGCTTAAGCTCAGCTGAGGTGCCATGGCAGGGGGGGAACGGGAAAGACAGGGATTATGCTGTTGATGAGAGCGATGCCAAGAGTGAGAAAAGGCTCCTGGGGAGATGCCAGCTTTGCTTTTCTCCAGGCAGAATCTTCCCCCTTTGAGCAGGTCACTAGATGGGTTCATCTCATGCCAGGTGTTTTACTGCTCACCTGACAGCTTACGAAAAACTTTAAGTAATAAAATAAAATTACTGGCCAAAAACTTAAGTAAGGGCAAAATTGGGATAAAAATTCCACCCAAAACATGCTGCAGAAAGCAGAGACTGAGTTAAGGTTTATGTTTTGGGGCTTCTTGGGAGAGAGGACTGGAAACAAGACAAAGGAGAGCAGAAAAAGCAACAAGCCTAGAGAAGTAGGATGAGAAAATAGACAATGTCCCTCTGGAAAACACAGTCCAGGCCCATTACGGCATCTGTCAGATGCAGACACTCCCCGTGTCTCCTTGCAGGACTCTACTGGTTTAAGGGTCTCAGCATAAGGAACGAGGGCAGCATTCTACCTACACCCCTGGTGCTTGAACTTCTGCGGATAGGTGAACGGAGACCTTTTCCTTCCACCAGGTTCCCTCTAGTAGAGCTCAGAGGTGGCAGAAATTCACGGGGGAGGCTCATCAGGGAGCCATGGGGACTGGCACAGGAGGCTCTTCCATGACAACTGCGGGATCAGTAGGAACTGCGTTCCAATGGAGATGGAAAAGTGAAGGACATGACCATGTGAAGACATCATAATGGGCAGTTCCTGTAGGATTCCTTGCTTAAAGGCTAATGACTGCAATCACAAAGGAGCGCAGTAACAGCGACAGGTAGAGGAACCTCAATAGTGTGATCAGGGTGCATGGAACACCCTGACTCTTCAGGAGCAGGTCACTCCCCACGCACATGTGACACTCATCAAGCAGGTCAATGGGAGAGGCACTTTCCAGGTCACCTTGCAGACTGAGGGAGCTACTGCCCACAGAGCTCAAGGACTTGGGGTTTTTCAACTCACCAACAAGCAGAAAAAGAAGTTGGGGCCAGGTATGGAAGAGGCCACAGTTCTGGCAGATACTGGAGAGCCCAGGGCCTGTGGGTCAGCTCTCGGAGAGGCCTCACATCTGGGGGAGCTAACAAGGAGGCTGGAAAGCTGGGCCCCAGAGGCAGCTGCTGGAGAGTGAATGTCCTGGGCCAGCTACTAGCAGGCTCCGTGCTGTATGTATGAGCATATATGTATATATGTACATCCTGTCGAGTATATATGTATATACGTACATCCTGTCTGGCTTTCATACTGGTGAGCCAGAGAGGGAAACGGGATCAGGTCATTCCCGCTGTCCGTGCTTGGGTGAGCACTCTGTGCCTCCCACCGCCGCTGAACCGTGTGGCTGGCTGCCTATGCTTGTGTATTCATTTATAATTGGAGCACATGCCTATAGATGCATATGTGTGCTTGTGTTCCTGCGTGCTCAGTCTTGCTCCTGGCTGCTCAGGGGAACTTGGACCCGCCGCAGGCCATGTCTACAGGGCAGCTGGATTCAGAAGCTCCTGACCATCACCGTGGAGCTGTTGCTTTCTTCTTCACGATTATCCTTGTCTTTTCCTTGCGGAAGGGTCTGGTGGGAGCTGCCACCTTCACAGAACACGCAGAGGTCTTCTTGAAGAGACCATCAGATGAGGACCCCAGTGCTCTCCACACGGCTATACTGAACTCCATGCAGCCACCCTATGGATCTCACCCATAAAACTAACAGCATTCCACCCCACCAGGCTGAGCAAGCCCTGACCAAGCCAACCTTAAGGCTTTGAAGGCCTAAGCCCTTCAAGACTGTCACTGCGATACAGTCCAGGCAAGGCCTCCCACTCACACGGAAGGTGCTGGCAAGCAACAGAAGGTGAAAGGAGCTGCTGTGTCAGACCAGGCTTGACCCGAGGGCCAGGACAGCCCGGGCCGAACGTACGACAGGGAAGAGCAGTCTCATGTTGCTGTGGGCCGGTCGCTATGAACCCCCAGCGGCCTCGGGAGCCAACACGGAACTCGGTGGCATCCTGCTCACGCTGTGCGCCGCAGCTCCGCTCCACGGGCCCCTCCGCAGGCGGCGCTTGCTCCCGGGCTGCTTCCCCACGAGCCGGGCCCCGCGGGGCAGCTCGGCCACCTCTGCCCCCGGCCTCCTCTGCCTCCGGCCTCTTCTGCCTCCGGCCGCCTCTGCCCCCGGTGCCTCTGTCCTCGGCCTCCTCTGTCCTCGGCCTCCTCTGCCTCCAGCCACCTCTGCCCTCGGCCACCTCTGTCCTCGGCCTCCTCTGTCCTCGGCCTCCTCTGCCTCCAGCCGCCTCTGCCCCCGGCCTCCTCTGCCTCTGGTGCCTCTGCCCCTGGCCACCTCTGCCCCCGGTGCCTCTGCCCCCGGTGCCTCTGCCCTCGGCCGCCTCTGCCCTTGGCCGCCTCTGTCCTCGGCCTCCTCTGCCCCCGGTGCCTCGCGTGGAGCTGCCCGCACCGTCCCGGCACCATCCCAGCACCATCCCGGCACCATCCTGGCACCGTCCCGGCACTGTCCCGGTGCCGCTGCTCGGGCCGACCAGCGCGACCGGCTCCCGCACCCGCGGGCCCGGGTCCAGCTCGGGACGCTCCCCATGCGCCGCTCCGCTTGGATCTGCCAATTCCCACATGGAAGCACTGCGCACGTGGCTGTTTATCTAGGACTAATCTCCAAAACTACAACAGCTTTCAGGCTAAAAGAGGGAGGATTAATCCGAGCAGGAGCCGGGCTCAGGTTGGGAGTTACAAGGCTGCAATTGGAGTCACAGATTTGAAATGCCCGTGCAATTTTAACCTAAACGTAACTGCTAAGCAAACCCCTAGGTTATACAGAGAATGTGCCCGGAGACCTGTACAAGGCTCCAAGCAACATCTCCTTTCATGAAAGCTCCCCCAGCTCTTGGCTTTACATTGCAGCAGAGCAGCGTGCTCACGCTGAGCCCAGCCCAAGCTCCCCTTGCAGGTCCCCTTACATTGTTTCTTAGATAAACAGCTCTATGATGGTTTTGTCAGGCTCGTGATACCTGCCACTTTGTGGCTTTCCTTGTGGAGGCACAGAGGAGACATTGACAGGGCAGGGTTGGGGCCGGGCGGACTCGGCCGCAGCCCTTGTTCCCGGCTCCCAATGGCTTTAGGATTGGTTACAGGCTGGAAAGGGCTGGGCCCTTTGGGAGCTGCTCCCTGGAGGGCCCAGCATGGAGCGGGGAGAGGGAGCCGGGTCCTGCTGACCAAGAACACACGTACCCCCAGCCCCAACACTGCCCGCGTACCCGCACGCCTGGCGCTGCTCACCCCTGCTGCTTCTGTGCTCAAGCTGCCCCAGCACAGCAGGGGTGAGCAGGGGCACCCAGGGGCACCCAGGAGGCACCTAGAGACACCCAGAGACATCCAGGAGGCACCCGGAGGAATCCAGAGACACCCAGGAGGCACCAGGAGGCACCCAGAGGAACCCAGAGGAACCCAGGAGGCACCTGGAGGAACCCAGAGACACCCAGGAGGTACCCGGAAGCACCCAGAGGAACCCAGAGGCACCCAGAGGAATCTGGAGCCACCCAGAGACACCCAGAGACACCCAGGAGGCACAAGAGGAACCCAGAGACACCCAGGAGGCACCTTGACGAACCCGGAGGAACCCAGAGGCATCCAGAGACACCCAGAGGAACCCGGAGGAAGCCTGAGGCACCCAGAGACACACAGAAGGCACCCAGAGGAACCCAGAGACACCCAGAGGAATCTGGAGCCACCCAGAGACACCCAGAGACACCCAGGAGGCACAAGAGGAACCCAGAGGCCACTGGACCTCCTATTAGACACTTACATACACTGGTAGGACCCCCCTGTCCCCAGGCTGCAGCCGCAGCCGCTGCTCCGGGCAGAGCCGCTCCGTCCCCCCTCGTGCCCGCAGCCCTTCCCTGCTCCCGCGGCCGCTCCGGGTGCCCGTTCCCAGCCCTGCTCCCAGCGCTGCAGCCGGGGCCTCCCCAGGGCCGGGCAGAGGGGCCGGATCCCTCCCTGCGGCTGCTGCCGACGCTCTTCCCCGCACGGCCCCGCTGCCCTGGGAGCCACCAGGGCCACCGCTGCCTTGGGGACACCCTGCTGTCCCCCAGCACGCGGGCCCTTCTCCTCATTCCATCCTAGAACACTGGCAGGTTGGCCAACCTGATTTCCCCTTTGTGGGTCCATGCTGACCACTCCTGACCACCTTGTTGTTCGGAGGCCGGCGGACAGTGTCGAGGATGAGCTGCTCATTTGGACGAGATGATCTCCAGAGGTCCCTTCCAGCCTTGAACACTCTGTGATTCTGTGCTCTGCCACCTCCCCAGGGCCTGAGGAGAGGCTGACTGGCCTGCACTTGCCTGAGTCCTCCCTCCGGTCCTTTTGGAGGACATTTTGAAGTGTCGTTTCCCTTCCTGCAGCCCTTAGGCACCTCTCCTGTTCTCCATGACCTTTCAACGATGATCCAGAGCCACCCAGCAACGACACCCACCAGCTCCTGCAGCCCTCTTGGGTGTTTCCCAGCAGGGTCCATGGACTCGTGGATGCCATGTCTGCCTCAAGGATCTCTCACGCGATCCTCCTGCACCAGGGGAAGGTGCTCCTTTCTCCAGAGCTTCTCCAGGGGAAGGTGCTCCTTTCTCCAGAGCTTCTCCAGGGCTCCAGACCGTCTCCAGGGCTCCAGAGCTTCTCCAGGGCTCCAGGTTGTGGAGCCTCCAGGGCTGGCCTTAGCAGTGGAGATGGAAGCAGAGCAGGGCTCCCAGCCCTTTCCATTCCCCGTGTCCCCAGGACCCTGTCCCGTTCAGCAGGGCCCAGCCAGTCCCCGGCTTTCCGCAGAGCCTTTGCACGGACTACGGACCCGAGCTGCGGTGTGCCCCCGCGCAGGCTCGTGCTCCGTGAGGAGCGCTGCCGGGCAGAGCCCGCTGCGGGCAGGCGCGCGGTGCCTCGGCCAGCCGCCCCGCGCGGGGCTGACCCGCCGGCACCGCCTCGCTGCAGCGCAGCCCTTGGGTGTGCAGCGAACCGCAGAGCGGCTGCGCGCGAGCAACGCATCCCCCCAGCTGCTCCCGGCCCCCGGAGCGCTCCTGCAGCCGGCGAAGGGTCTGTCCCGTGCTAGCAACACAGAATCACAGAATCTCAGGATATTCAAGGTTGGACGGGACCTCCAGAGATCATCTAGTCCAACCTTCCTGCTCCAGCAGGCACACCTACAGCATGTGGCACAGGGTGGCATCCAGGCGGGTTTTGGAGACCTCCAGAGAAGGAGACTCCACAACCCCCCTGGGCAGCCTGTTCCACTGCTCTGTCACCCTCACAGTAAAGAAGTTCCTCCTCACCTGCAGACGGAACTTCCTGTGCTCCAGCTTGTGGCCACTACCCCTCGTCCTGTCGCTGGCCACCAGTGAAAACAGCCTGTCCCCTTCCTCCCTGCATTGTCCCTTCCTGAACTTATACACATTAATCAGATCCCCTCTGAGCCTTCTCTTCTCCAGAGAAAACAGGCCCAGCTCACTCAGCCTCTCTTCGTACGAGAGGTGTTCCATTCCCTTGATCATCTTGGTTGCTCTTCTCTGGACCCTCTCGAGAAGCTCCACGTCCCTCTTATACTGGGGAGCCCAGAACTGCACCCAGTGCTCCAGGTGCGGCCTCACCAGAGCTGAGCAGAGGGGCAGAATCACCTCCCTTGACCTGCTGGCAACACTCCTCCTGATGCACACGCGGCTGTGCTGACCTTGCATCCCGCGCCTCCACCGCCCGCACCATCCCACATGTGCATGTGACACCCCACGTGTGCAGGTGGCACCCCACAACCAGTTGAAAAGCTCCACGGTGCAAATAAGCCCCACATGAAAAGCTCCTCGGTGTCTGCTGTGACAAGGCTGACAGGGCAGCTCCCGCCAGCCCTGCACAAACAGCTCCCTTCCCCAGCCCCGTTTCACACACGCAGCCATTTCACAGATTCAGCATCCATGAGGTTTTCTCCACTTCACACCCTACTGTTCACAGCAGAGTAGAGGCAGGATTTGTCTCACATCATTCCCTGCATCTACAGTGTATACATCTCCATTTGAAATAAACTCCCTGGAATTACTCTGCAACTAAGGCTGTAGTCTCCTTCTCTGGAGGTCTCCAAACCCGCCCGGATGCAGCCCGTGCCCCGTGCTCTGGGTGTCCCTTCTGCTTTATTGTAAGGGCCTTTTCTGTGGCTTCCAGAAACACAGACCTGGCATATCGTATCATATCCATCGGCACAAATTCTGAACAGAATTCAACACCACAGGAGAATTCAACACCATACAAGGACACAACTTCCACACCATGGTGATTTCTCCTACTGTTTCCTCACACAGTGATGCAAATCTCCACAGACATTCACAAACGAATATTACTGCTCTTTTCTGGACGCAGCAGTGTTCACTGCAAGCACACAGCTCTGCGAGGCGTCCCCGCTGCCCGGGGACAGCCCTGCCCGCCACGCTGGCAGTGGGACACGTGTGGCATGTGTGGCACGTGTGACACATGGCACGTGTGGCACATGCGACACGTGGGGCACCGCCAGCCTCCATCGCGAGGCTCCTCCCAACGGGGTGTCCTCTCCACACCTGGGCTCCCAGCTCTGCATTTAAACCAAGAGCAGCAAAACAAGGATCATGGCAGTGCCAGGAACACGCAGGTCCTGGCAGCACCAGGAACACACAGGTCCTGTCAGCACCAGGAACACACAGGTCCTGGCAGCACCAGGAACACACAGGTCCTGGCAGCACCGGGAACACACAGGTCCTGGCAGCACCAGGAACACACAGGTCCTGGCAGCACCGGGAACACACAGGTCCTGTCAGCACCGGGAACACACAGGTCCTGGCAGCGCCGCCATCCTGCCAGGCAGCCCCAGAGCCCCGGCCACGGCTCCAGCCCAGGGTCACTGTCCCCGTCCCACGCAGAGGAGCACTGGGGTTTGGTCCTGGTACCCTCTGGTCACTCTTCCTACACCAAGCTGCCCATGACGCGGGGGATCCTGCACAAGCATTGCTATTTCTTGCTATTTCTTGCTATTTCTTCTCCTTTTAAATAGCCCATCGAGCGACCTCAAAGCAGGGGCAGCCCCCAGGCTGCACGGCGACCTCCTCGAGGCAGCGAGGGGGCTCCAGCAGCAGCAGAGCACTGAGCCTCAGAAACCTCCTCCCTCCCTAGAGGCCCGGGCCTTAGACCAGAGACTGCACTGGACACAGCTCTAATTAACACCAGTACGAAACGAGCCTCAACTGGCCTCCAGGAAAGGCAGTCTTTTCACTGACTTAGTCTCCCAGTAATTCCTGTTGGCAGAAGGGGACCTGCCAGCTTGTTTTCTCATATGGAAAACATGTATCTGCCTGAATTATTTATCTGAAGCACATTTGTTCATTAAGACACAGAGGCAGCAGGCATTTTAATAAAAGTGATTACCCAGCTTTCAAACCACCTTATGAAGGAGAAGAATTCAGTGCAAGATGCAGGTGCTTGTACTGCAGAGGAAGGTGCTACTGGTGGTCACTGGTCATTCCCCGTGCCGGCACTGGGCTTACCTCAATCAGAAAGTCTCCTGTGCGGAGCCCTGCTCTCCAGGCAACACCTTCCACGTCCACTGACTCCAGGTACTGCAGGGCAGGGAAGGCTGGCGTTGGGGTGAACTCCTCAATCGGTGTTTCAGCTGTAAAAGACAGAGAAAGGCTGAGCCAGGCTACCTAAAACCAAGCAGAGGATGAGCAAGAGTGTCCAGATGCCTAGAAAAAAATGGATTAGGAAGGACACGCACGCAAGGCTCAGCTTGACTTCAGTGCAGGAACCAGAGCCAGTACCGCATGGGACTCCACCAGCTTAGCCCCCGAGATGGCTCCAGAACCATGCTTATCCACCAAAGATAAGCACTACCACAGATGAGAGCCTTCCAAAAGTCATCTATGTCCCCGTAAGTTCCCTAAAGCCTCATTCATCTCCCAGCATTGCAAACAAAATCAGAATGACATCTGTATGTAACGAGAGGAGTGCTGGAGCCCATCTCTTCTGACGTGAGCCTCCGGAAGGGTTGTCTGTACCTGGGACAGGGGCTCTAGGCCCCCTGCAAGCTCAGCGGAGAGGAGCAGCTGCAAAGCACAGAAACGAGGGGCAGTCGGGCTCGGCAGGGCCCTTGGAGAGCGTCCGCTCCAGCCCCCGCTCAAGCTGGGTCACCCCGAGCACGTCGCCCGGTACCGTGGCCAGGCGCTTCCGAGCGTCCCCGAGGATGGAGCCTCCACAGCCTCCCTGGGCAACCTGCCCCCTGCTCGGCCATCCTCCCCGTGAAGAAGGGTTTTCCCACGTTTCGCCCGAATTCCTGCTGTTCCGCTGCCTCTCGTCCACTTGGGCTGCTTGAGAAACCTGGTTCTGGTACCCTAGAGCGCCGCCTCTCCCACTCCTGGCCCTGCACGAAGAGCTTGGGCACAGCAGCCTCTTGCTGAGGGATGTCTACAGGAGCCAGGTGAATCCCGTTCTCCTTCCCTTAGGCTTTAAGGGCATTCCATGGGGAACACAAGCCCCGTTCCGTGGAGCTGCTTCCCAGCAGGTCAGCCCTGCCTGGTGTTACTCCTCCCGCTTCCCCGCGCTGAACTCCACGAGTTTCCTCTCTGCCCGTTTCTCCTCCTGTGAAGGTGCCACCACCTGCCAAGGCCACCCTGTCCTCTCCCTGGATCAGCGAGGACCCAGCTGAGCAGCCCTGGACCCCGCACAGCCCCGGGCTGCATCTCTCGGCACCACGCCGCCTTCCCCACGGGCCCCCGCAACGGGAGCCTCGAGAGCATCTTCCATCAGCACCTCCAAACGTCGGGAATTTATACCCTGATAATGAGACATGTGGCCTCTGCGGAACGTCAGCAAGGCACTTCACGAGACAGGAGCATCGACACGACATCCCCACACCACAACACCTCCTTCCTGCAGAACACACATGGCAATTAAGTCATGGGGAGGTTAAGTGCCGAGTCCTTCTCCCTGGGAAGGACAGAACTGGACAGGTGACAATTGAATTGGTTTCCTGGGAAAGAAGGAGTCTGATGGGAGAAAAGGTGTCTCAGGAAAGCTCGATGGGTGCCAGCCTGAGAGGGATCATTGCCTTGCAGCGGCATTCCCAGCAATGTCCAGCACGATTCCCACGTGCCAACACTCTCAAGATTCAGTCGTCTTCAGCCCCCAAACACGAGCACATGAAAGCCCAGGACACGAACCAGCCTCGAGGGCACTGCACTGAGCTCTGGGGCCGGACGGCTCCTAAGCTACAGCCTAGAGAAAGTCTCTGGGGCAGCTCAAGTCTGTGCTTGTCCCACTGGTGATCACATTGCAACTCATAGCGAATACAGGTAAAATTCACCTAGCTAAACCAGTCCTACAGCCAGGTTTAGCCCCTCTGTCGCTTGGGTGTTATGCAAGGACACAATGCACACTGTCTTCTGGGGGCTGCAAGCCGTATCTGCAGTGACTGCGTGTCAGGATACATGATTTATAAAGCTTCACCGGAGCCTTAAAGATTCACCAAGCAAGAAAACACAGCCTGAAGTCAGGAACGCGTCTTGTCAAAGTAAATGCTGGAGATTGTAACGCACTAAAGGAGGGGGAAAAGACAGAAAAAGGAAGCAAGCAGCGCTCCACGTTACTGCTCGTGGTCCGAGCACTCAGCTGCAGGAATAAGAGAATTACAGGAACAAGAGGGAAGCTTTAACGAGTGTGAGGAAAACAAGAACTAACGCATCCCGTGCCGTGGAGAATGAGGAGGTCTGCAGGAGAAACCGGTCCTGGTGCCTCCGGCAGCAGCATCAGGCGCTGGACGGAGGCATCAGGAGCAGGCACAAACCAGCACTCCATTTCCAGCTGCCTCGATTGACCCAACACTAAAGCAACGAAGGAAAAACCAACTTCTTTCGGCAGACCCTTGAGCTATGATGGGCACCAGTGCAATCCCTGCATGGGCCGGGGCAGCTCTGCATCAGAACTAGGCAACAGAGCAGCAATTCATCTGTAAGCACCTGCACACAGAGAAAATCAAGAGGTTCAGGAGGTTCTTTTAGCCAGTTGACAAAAGCAAGACTAAATCATACAGGTCTGGAATTAAAATTATAAAATTCATGCTGATAATAAGGTAAAATTCTCTAACGAGGTGGACCACCCTTTATTGCAAAAGCTCACAAGGCTTTTAATCACAGAAAGGATAATTCCTCCCACCACGGACGTTACCACGTTAACACCAGAGCTTTTGCTGGGCTCGGCGATCACTGTGGCCATCTTCTTGTCCTGTCTCTTCCTACGGATGTGGTCCCCCTCATTGCAGACACTTCAGTCACCCAGCAGACCCGGAGAGCCGCAGGCGCCGAGAAAAGCCGGGGGAGGCCCTGGCCCCGCTCCAGCCCCACAGGAGACCCCCCGGTCCGGATCGAGCCCCTTCCCAAGGCCCTGCGGGAAGGGGAAGGAGCTTCCACGAGCGGCCCCGCTCGGAGCTGCCGCCGGCTCCACAGGCTGCTGCTCCCAGCACCAGCTACACACGGAGCAGCTCGGGAGGCTCCTGCACCGGGAGCACCACGACTGGAAGATGCTCCAGGCCTGATGCCGTCCACTGCTCCCCGGTGCAGCTACAACACAGCCCAACTCAGGAAGCTCCTGCACCGGGAGCACCACGACTGGAAGATGCTCCAGGTCTGGGGCCGTCCAGCCCTGCAGGCTGCTGCTCCCTGGTGCAGCTACAACACGGAGCAGCTCGGGAGGCTCCTGCACGGGCAGCACCACAACTGGAAGCCGCTCCAGGCCTGGGGCCATCCAGCCCTGCAGGCTGCTGCGCTGGGCTGCGACTCACACCCTGCACATGCGCGTCCCAGGCCCGGCCTGCGCTCCCGCAGCATCACCCTCATCACCCACTGCAAGGTGCAGGCTCCTAAGGACCCTCCAAAAATGCTGCTCTACTTGGACAAGCCACCCATTATGCGACAAGACCAAGTAAGTAATATTACCAGTTACTTCTGGCAGAGCAAATTGTTAATTGCCCCAGCCACTTCCCTGGAAACAAATTTAACAGACGAAAATGAAGCAATGAAATACGACTCTTGATTGCATTTGCTCCCATACACCTCCTTGCCTGCCTTGGTGCTTCTCACCCCAAGGCCTGAGGTCACTCCTCCGTTGAGAGGCCATCCCACGCACAGGGCTCTGGCAGCCAAGCCCCTGCGCCAGCGGGTGCCCAGCACACAGGGGTGCTCGCGGGGCAGCGAACGCGGCTGTGGGGAGCGGGGCGCTGCATCCGTCACCTGAGGCAGCTCCTGGAGTCCCGGCTTGCCCAGGCTGCTGCGGGGGACGTGTTGTGAGCAGCACTGCCCAGCTCCCCGCTGCGCCGAGCTCCTCTCTGCTTTCCCGTTGCGTCTCTGTGGGACCGAACACCGGAGCGCCGCGGGTGACAGACTCGGGGTGGGAAGCGCCTTGCCCCAACAGAATCCATAGAATCCCAGAATGTTCAAGGTTGGAAGGGACCTCCAGAGATCATCTAGTCCAACCCTCCCGCTCCAGCAGGCACACCCAGAGCATGCGGCACAGGGCGGCATCCAGGCGGGTTTTGGAGACCTCCAGAGAAGGAGACTCCACAACCCCCCTGGGCAGCCTGTGCCAGGGCTCTGGCACCCTCACAGTGACCTTGTTCCTCCTCTCGTGGAGATGGACCCTCCTGTGTTTCAGCTTATGGCCATTACCCCTCGTCCTGTCACTGGTCACCAACGAGAAGAGCTCGGTCCCTTCCTCCCTACATTCCTCCTTCCTGAACTTATCCATATCAATCAGGTCCCCTCTCAGCCTTCTCTTCTCCAGGCTGAACAGGTCCAACTCAGTCTCTCCTCAGATGAGAGACGCTCCAGTCCCTTCATCATCTCTCATACTGGGGAGCCCAGAGCTGCACCCAGTGCTCCCGGTGCGGGCCCTTCGCTCGCAGGACACCCTCCTCGCGGCCCCGCTCCTGCCGGCTGCGCCCAAGCCCAGGCCCCGGGCAGCCTCGTCCCGCGGCCTGCCGTAACCCGCGCCCCAGGGCCTGCACAGCCTCCCGCGGAGCGGGCCTCCCTCCCAGGGGACCTGCGCACGAGCCGGGGGGAGGCCGGGCTGCACACGTGGCTGCGCGTGCAGCTGCAGGCCCTGCGGGCTGGTGCATCGGGCAGCGCCTGGCGCTGCAGCGTCCTGCGTGCCCAGGAGCGTCCTCTGTGCCCAGGAGCGTCCCTCGTGCTCAGGAGCGTCCTCCGTGCTCAGCAAGATCCCCAGTGCCCAGGAACATCCTCTGTGCCCAGGAGTGTCATCTGTGCCCAGCAGAATCCCCCGTACCCAGGAGCATCCTCCATACTCAGGAGCATCCTCTGTGCTCAGCAGCATCCCCAGTGCCCAGGAGCATCCTCTGTATGCAGGAGCATCCTCTGTGCCCAATAGCATCCTCCACGCTCAGGAGCAACCTCCATCCTCAGGAGTGTCCTCCATGCCCAGCAACATCTTCCATGTTCAGCAGCATCCTTTGTGCCCAGGAGCATCCTCTTTGTCCAGCAGCACCTTCCATGCTCAGGAGCATCCTTCATGCCCAGGAGCATCCTCTTGTCCAGCAGCACCTTCCATGCCCAGGAACATCCTCCATGCCCAGCAGCATCCTCTTGTCCAGCACTATCCTCCGTGCCCAGCAGCACCCTCCCTGCTCGGCAGCGTCGCCTGCCCTAGGCTGCACACCCGGGCCCCGAGCAGAGCGCATCTGCTGCTCCGTGACCGCGTCTTCTGCTCTCCAGCCTCGCTCCCAGCGCCGGGAGCCGCAGACGCTGCCCGGGCAGGGCAGAGCAGCAGCGGGAGGCAGAGGACAAGCCCCCGAGGAGGGTCACTATGGGCAGCTGAGGAAGCCACCGGAGACCTCTGGAAACCCGCCCAGCCCTGGGGTTCCACCCAAATTCAGTCATCACGGGGAGAAGCTCATGCCCCGAAGCAACCTGCTCTTCCTTAACTCAAATTATTGCTGCTGTTCTTGCCATTCAGATGTCCACACGCTCGTTGTGCAGAGTGAGGGACGGGGCGTCCTCCACACACGCCTACAGAACCGCCAGCCCCGGTTGTCCAACGGCACCAGCGACCCGTGGGACCAGCCCTGTGCCCGGGGCCCTACCGAGCCGCAGCCCCTGCACCGGCTGCCACCGCCCCACCTGGCAGCAAACGCCCGCGAACCAGGGGGTTTAGGGCACGGAACCCCGTTTCTCAGCATTCTGGGCGCACGTTCCAGCTGTGCAGCTGGAAGGCAGGGCTGGTCCCTCGGGACAAAGAAGGGAGCCGGGAATTCCACCAGTCACAGCCCTTCGGGGGCGCTGGGCTGCCCCACAGCTCCCACGTGCTCCAGGGGACCCCTCAGGCCACAGGAACCCCACGAGATTCCTGCAGGGAGCAGGAGCAGGAGCAAGGGGGGCGCTGGGCCACTCCACGGGGTGCGGGCAGCACCACCACGCGCAGCTCCTGCGGAGGCCGCAGCGGAGCCGGCCGCGCCGGGGCTGGGCTGGGCTGGCCGGGCAC
>VZSG01001797.1:6458-24766 GCA_013398315.1 Nothoprocta pentlandii
TGGAAGGGACCTCTAGAGATCCCAGGGCACAGAATCCCAGGATGGTTGAGGTTGGAAGGGACCTCTAGAGATCTAGTCCAACCTTCCTGCCCGAGCAGGGACACCCAGAGCACTGGGCACAGGGTGGCAAAACATATGGGGCAGCCAGGGCGAGGTTAGAGGACCAAGCAGGTGCGTTGGGCGCATTTATTGGTCAGAGCAAAAGGAAAAACCCCACCAAAAAGCCGTGTGGGGGACACAAACCCAGGCCAGCAGAGCTCCTGCCCCCTTCCCCGGCTCCCCGGGGCTGCACTTTGTCCCAAAAAGTGGCAAGGAAAGGACGGACAGGGATTCCAACCTGGACTGGTTGTCACGGCCGGCGCTGTCGTCTTCAGCGCAGGCGGCCGGGAACGCGCCGGTGGCCCTGTCGAGAGGCGGCGGACGGCAGCGCTAGAGACTCAACAGCTCGGGGCTGGAGATAACGTAATTTAATTAACAAGCAGGAAAAAAAGATAGCAGGAGAGACAGGGGGGTGCAAGAAGTTCTTAGCAGGTTCTCCTGCAGCTCTGCTGGTTGAGAGGGCATTGAGGAAGAGGAGGAGTGAGGCAGGGGCTTCCCCAAGACCTGGTCCCGTCCCACCTCTGCCAAAGTGAGGTGGGAATTAAACAGTTGATAGGAAGGGTCAGAAACCCTCCCTGTCCCTCCTCCCTTCGAGCTGTCCTAACCCCAGAGCAGCATTGCAGCCCCCCGAGGATGACTGGGGAAGGCCAGCGGAGGAAGGCCAGGCTCAAGGCAGCTGGTGGCTCCGAGCTGCAGGACGAGATGGGTTTGATGGGACCTTCAGGGAGGAGCTCACCCAGCTGAAGGTGGGAAGCAGGAGAACCAGCACACGGACTATGGAGCCCTTTTGGGAAGAGGCTCCCAAGGCAGTGACGTGGTGGGGACACTCAGCCTCTAAACAGGGGACGTGAGCGCTGTTAAGGCCAGAAGGAGGCCGGGCAGGAGGCCAATGAGCCCCATGGGGCCCCCAAGAGCTTCCAGCAGAAGGGAGCGATGCAAAGACAGGGTTCAACGCAGACCTAGGAGCAGCAGCAGCGGTCTGAGGCAGCGGAGGATGCGCTTCAGCGGGATGCCAACCTTTATTTTGCTGGGCCTTGATCGAAAAAGCAGCAAGATTACAATAAAAATACAACAAAAAGCCACCCCCAAACACTGGGGAAGTCCAACATTAGGGACAAGTGGGAACACTGCGACTGGGCAGGGCTGGGAGCGCCCTAGGATGGACGGGAATTCACCGTGAATTCAACGCTATGGTTTATTAGAACACAAATATAACTTTTAAAAGTCACTAAAAAGCCAGCATCTAATGGGTGCCTTAAATGATGCGAGGGGAAGCGTTAGGAAAAGCTGATGGAGAAAAAAAAAAAGGCACTTAAAAACGAGTTTTGAAGGAAAAGGGTTTGCACAAACCTGACGCCAGGCTGGTGGAGGTGCCTGGAGTTCAACGTATGTTCTCCTGAGCTAATGAGAGCAAGAACAGAGAGCAGGAGATGCCCCTTCCTCGCCTGCACGTGTAGGGGTGAAGAGGGATGGAGATTCCCTCCCTGCTTTTCTGATGCTGTATTTCCTGGGATGAGCGCTCCGTTAATATCCAAAGATCAGAAAACCCCACAAAAACGGAGTGAAACCACATGCACCAAAGCACCCCCAAAGGAACAAGAGGCTCCCCGGAGAAAATCCAAGGCATGAAGCATGGAAAGGAGGGAATCCAGAAGCTTGTGGAGACACCTTGAAGACCACAGAGGACAAGCACCTGGTGTGGTGGCTCAGACCCAAGCACGGGGTGCCACTCACCACAGGTTAAAGGCTGCTTTAAAGGGCTGAGTTTCCCTCTTAGCTCTTTCCGAGTGCAACGTGGGCAGAAAGGGTTAAAAAAAGACTAAGCAAAACCTCCCCGCCGGCCCTCACCACCCACAGCAAACTACACAGTAGTCCATTAAGTGGCATCTTTTAACGAGTCTTCCGAGCAAACCTTTCAATATGAAAAGGGGAGGAGCAGAGAGGGCAAAGCGGCCACGCGGCCCGGCCGCTCCGGAGGCTCCGAGAGGACGGGAGGCTCCGAGAGGATGGGAGGCTCCGAGAGGACAGGAGGTCCCCCCGAAACACATGCAAGGGCACCCTGAGCAGCAGGAGTCCTCGTTTTGGCCGAGCTCAGCTGGACGTTAAAGGGGTTCGAGCGGCATCTGAAGCAAAAGGACAGAGCGGCTGTTGCTCCGCACGGAACCTCCTCTCGGTTAGACACAACCTCTGGAATAACAAGTCGGACGCTCCGTGAGCTCAGCCATTCCCTAAGCTTCCCTCCCTCTCCCTCAATGAAGTTGCAAGCAGGTGCTGACGGCAGTTTAATGGTTGGATGGCATGGATTTGTCCCGGACAGCAGTTGTCATTAACGGTGCCCTTTAGATATCCATAAATAAAAAGCAGATTTCCAACAACTGAAAATAAAATTTTCTAGAAAGGCATCAATGTATTTGCTGAATAAGGCGTTGAGCAGGTTCCTCCATCTTCCTAGCAAGGTCATCCTCGGTATCCATAAATAGGGGACGGGGGCAGGCAGGGCTCTTGGCCGTAGTGCTTCTCGGGCAGACGTGGGAGCCGTTCTCATTTTAGCCGCTCCACGAGTCCCTGTGTGAGTCCAAGGTGCAAGAGCTGCGATCTGGAGAGAGTTGCTAGATGCGGGAAATACTCCAGGAGCTTCTCCCAGGACAGTTCCAGCAGGCTGGGCACCACCAGCCACATTTTGAACAGGGAGCCAGTCCGTTTGTTTTCGTGGATGTTGACCACCCCTCCGTGGACGTACATACAGCCGGCCTGGGTGGGAAAAGGGGAAGAGCATCAGTGCCAGGGAAACCTCTCACAGAGGCAGCCGGGCTTTGTCCCATGAGTTCCAGCCCAAGGAATGCTTTAGGAGCAGGGCAAAGTGTTAACGGATTATTCTAGACCCTCACTGGGGTTTTAAGCTAGAAGTAATACATATTTCTAAATTAAAAACATGCCTCCTCCTTGGGGAAGGCGTGTATCAGGCTTGTGGTTTCCCGGGAAGAGCTGCATTCCTAGGAAACTGCCTCCCAGCGAGATATGCCAGCGGTAACACTGTCCTGTCGCGCTGCTAAAGGAGGTTGAAGTCACAGCACACACTTCTCCTGCCGGCTGCAAGTCTCTGAATTTCCAGGGACTGCAAAAAGCAGCAGCAATAGCAAGATGCTATTGATGGAGAAAATAGTGTTTTCTCCTGTTCTCTCCTTTCCAAGGAGAAAACACTGCTTCCTCTGCTAATTTTTCCACCCTGGCTGTTCTCTGGGGGTCAAATCCATGACACGAAGTTACTCGGGACCACCTTTGTGTGCTTCTTTCTTTTGCAAACAGCTATCGCTGCTCGCACATGGAATTACTTGTTGAATTTAATGCATCTAAGGGCAGCATCGGGGCTCTCGGTGAGCGGGATGTGGTGCACACACTGCAGCTCCTCAGTGCAGCAGGGGTGAAGGCCGGAGCAGCAGCCTCACAGCAGCCCTCAGCCTCCCCCGAGCAGCTGCACCCAGTCGAGCTCAGCTCCTTGGTAACATCAGTTCAGCTCTGTTTGCAGCCCACGCAAACACTGGAGCACCAAGAGGATGTTTGGTGTGAGGGGTTGAACTTGAGCTAGGTAGGACGGAGAGCAAGGCGCTTACCGGGGTGACAGCAGCGCAGTGGAAATACACGGGCTCGGGCATGGCAGCCGGGAGCTTCACCCACTGGAACGTCTGCAGATTCAGCTTCCAAACATCCCCCAGGATCACTTCTCCGTTATAGCCCCCGCACACGAACACATCTGTAGGGAAGAGGAAAGTCAGCTCTTAGTGGTCCAGTAAAATGAACCAGTAAAATTCCTGAATTCCACTCAGGAATTATGGAATGTGCTCGACTCAAGTCACTGCCTTTCTAGGATGGTTCCAGGGTCAACACCCACTCAATGCACCTCTCTACCTCCCAAATCAATGCCAGAAGAGGTTGTCCTCCTGCCCATGCCCACCCATCGTGGCCTGCCAGTGATCCCAGCAGCACTAGGGCACTTTCAGCAGCCCAGAGCTTCAAGAAGAAGTTAAGGTTCTTGCTTTAAGAAGATGTATTAAGCCCTACATAACCTGGGATCAGAAATATCTGGCTTTGAGTAGATTCTCATATTTTCAGGCCCAAGGGTCTCAGATCCAAACTTATCTGAGGAAAGACCAAAACTGTGGCCAATCAAACATGGATTTTATGGGCACAGCCCTCTCTAATCTGCACTTTCAACAGAGCCAGGCAAGCAATGTGTAGCAAGAGCATTTGGAGGCTCAAAGAGAATAAAAGACTCTACTAAGCTCCAGGCAGCTCCTAACACACACAAAAAGCCAGTCCTCGGATCGTAGATCTCAGATTTACTCCATGATGAACCGGACAACCTATTCAAGAAAGCCCTAAATGACCCTGTCCCTAAAGAACTTGGTTTCCAGGACTTGGCCTCATCTTGCTTTTCACAGCAGAGGTAAAATTGGCCAATTAGTCCCAAAGCTGCAGCAGGAGTCCCGTTCATACCTGCTCATTAGCTTGCAACCAGCTGCAATTATCAAGTTGCAAAGCATCACAGACACTCCTGGCTAAAATGGACAATAATTTACATTCAAGCATTTTGTGCATCTGGATGTTGCACAAAATAGCACACTATTTCTGAGAGCAACAGTACTGGGTATTGCAGAAGTAAATTTGCCTACAGCAGCAAGAGGACACATCCCTTACACAAACAGCTGGGCAATTTAAGGACAGTTAATGAGCAAGAAACTCTTTCCAGAAGGATTTAGATACTGTGTGGCCTGAAGTCAAGTCAAACACGGTGGAGACTAACATCTCCCAGGCCAGAAAAGCGGGACTGTCACTGCTAGGTGTGTAATGAGATGTACCAAATTTCAAGAGGTTTAGCTTACCATTTTTTATCTGAACGCAGCTATGGCATCTTCTGGCTGCTGGGAAGCCTGAGGAGAGAGAATAAGAAGTAGAGTGTATAGGGAAGTGGGGATTATAGCTCAACATATAACCATGGAGAGGAGTCACCTCCTTTGCTTATTAGGGGTCACATCTCTAATTTAGCAACTGGTTGTTTCAAAAGGTTTAGCTCTTATTTGCTTTGTAGGGAAGGAAGAGATGTGCCAGAACTGCAATCCCCCCAGGCTCCAGCTCCCACCTCCAGCCTGGCAGGAAAGCTGCAGCCGTGAGTTTAATGGTTTCAGGGAGACTCACACAGCAAAGGCTGCAAAAAAGCCAGGTCCTGAAGCCAGGGTAGACCACGCTCTGTACAACACAGCTACCAAAAAGGCTTCAGGCATCTCAGCTACTCGGTGGCTAATGGGAGATGACGCACGAAATTCCAGGCTCACCGATTTTTTCGTGTGGCTTCGTGGCAATTTCTTCCCAGGTGTTGGTTTCAAGGTTGTACGCGTGGATCTGAGGGAACAAAGAGGAGCTGTGAGTCCTCCTGACTCACCCAGCACCGTGATCACGCAGCTACGGAGGTGACAAGACTAGACACTGACCAAGGGAACCACTATAAATAACACCTCTTTTTACTGACTGTCAAAGAAAAACATAGCTAATTGCAGTCAGTGACTAAGCAGGTATGAAAACGCTCAGAACACAGTAGTTACTAAAGCTTTCATCTCCAAATCTGTTACTTGAGCCCCACAGCTGAGGAAAAAGAATATTGCTTAGAAAAAAAACAAACAACAAAATAAAACAAAATAAAACAAAATAAAACAAAATAAAACAAAATAAAACAAAATAAAACAAAACAAAACCCAATACTTTCCACTTCTCTGCGTTTAGATATTCCTTCCTCATACTGCAATATATGCTCAATACATCCTACATATTTTTTAATAAGGATCTGTGATAACAGGTCTGCAGAAACAAAGCTCTTTTGCAGATCAGTGTGGTAGCCTGGTACCACAGATTTGTCATTTGTATGTCAACAGGTTTGCAATAACATCATTTTTTACAGAAACAGGGAACATTCTGCTGCTAAGTTATCTTATTTCTTATCAAGCTCCCCTGACAGATGAAGAGTCTGTGCTGGGCAAGCTTTGCAGTCAAAACTTCCCTTTCCATCAGGTACTCAACAGTTTCAAACGCCTTACCTTATCTAGTGAATAAGCTGTCCAAGAAGTTCCACCTCCCAAGATATAAATCCGCTGACCATCATGTGCGATTTCATGCCTGTACCTGAAAACAGACATTTAATAGCACAAGGAAATAGTGCAAACGAGCAACAGCAAAAGCTTTCTCTGGAAGCACTATCAAATCTGAGTGTTTTAAGCCAATACCTCAAGCTTGGCTATGTTATATCAGTCCCTCAAGTTAGGACTTTTCAAAAGAAATAAATTCCACCATAAGTTCCCGGTGGAAGCACAAGGCATTATTTGTCCCCTGACTAAATCAACAGGGGACTGTCTGACCTCCCAACCCTCCCTCTTCCACATGGGAACCTCTTCCCGTCCTGGCACTCACCAGCCAGCCCAGGTCTCCATCTGTTCCAGCATCACACAACACAGCTCAGTGTCCTGCCCTGGGGCTTCAAGCCCCATCCCTGTATCCCTCTAAATGCCAGACTGATGGTTTTGCAAAATTCCAAGGCAAAGATACTACTCTAAGAGTATCTTTAAGCCTGTTGTGCTACTTGAGCTTCTCACTCCAGGCTGACATTCCCTAAATAAACGCTTTTTCAGACCGCCCAATCACTGTTTTTAATTATGGCACATCTCAGGCTTGGCTAACTAGACCTTTTTGTCCTGCTTGTGAGCAGCTCCTCACCTCTCCTCCGGCATGTCACAGGACATGTTGTTTGGTTTCAGCTGGAACCACTCCCGAGTGTTAAGGTCTAGTTTATGCAGGTCAGTACTGTAGATGTAGCCAGTGGTTCCTCCAAACACGTACAGCGAGCCGTTGATGATGGCCATAGCCTGGAAGGAGGGAACGATGACAGTAAGAAAGGGCATCAGTGGATTTCTACCCTACCAGTGTTAAGACCCTCCATGCAAAGCTCTACCCAGAGCTTGCAAGTTGTGTGTTCAGAAGGAACACGGAGGCTGAGCACAGAAGACACGCAAAAGAGCCCAGGGGGGATTTGCAGGAATGGAAAAGAGCTCCATGGTCACAAGATGAGGACCTAGAAGGAACAGAGAAGGAAAGAGCTCCCAAGAGAAATAATAAGCAGAGCCTAGAGGGAAAAAGCACATAGGCACATAATGGAAAGGAACTAACAGGAGAGCAAGAACTCTAATACACAAGAATTCTCTTGCTAACCATCCCTTTAAGCCTCATCAGCAGAAGAGCCTCACAGTAACATTAATATCCCAGAAAGAGCTTCTGAAACCCAGCAGAGAGATTTCCTAGCTTAAGCCTCAGTGCTGCTGCCTCATCTCCAGTGACCGGTGAGCTCTAAGCAAGGCTGATCCTGCTCCTCACAGATAGGACCTGATGTGTTAAGTTAGGGACCTACAATGTGCCTGCAGATGCAGCAGGAGGCTCCTCTGGGCTCTCCATAAACAAAGATTCCCCCTAGAAGTGGAGGGTTCTATAGGGTGCATAGGGAAAAGGGACAGAAAGAAAGTTCTGGTGAACACAGGAGACACAGGACTTCCTGGACGAGCATAAATCAGTGCTGCATTAGGGGCAATATCCTGAAAAAGGTGCCAAAATCCTTAACACTGGAGCAGAAAGAAAATAAAAAGCCACAGAGGAGACACGTCCAAGAAGTGTGACAGCTGATCCATGCGGAGGCACTGCGCTTCAGGCATGGGAAGAGCCAGATCTGTGCAGCAGGGCCTTTGGTGAGCTCAAACGCCAGCACGGCCAAGCCTGCATGTCCGCTGCACCGACCTTATAGGGACACTGCTAGGGAGAATCCTCTCAACCAGCTGTCAGATGGCCAGCCTGGGATACTGGCCTCCCGGAGCCGTGAATGTGGGGCAGGCAGCTGTCCCCTAAGGGGGCAGCCCAGGGGCTTCTCCTCCCAAGGGCCCGTTTGCCAAAGCTTAGCAAGGGCTGAAGCTGCACAGGGGAAGAGTGGCCTCACTCCCCACGTGGCTGGCAAGCACAGAGCTGCATGAGAAACCAGAGGGATGTGAACAGTCCCAGAGACACAGCTTAACTGCTTTCACTTAAATGCATGTTTTCTTAACAAATTTTGGCTTTCCTTCTCCTTACGTGAACACAGAACAACTCAAGTCCCTGTTGGAGAGCAGACCGCTCAGGTGCCTTCTGCAGGGCACCAAAAAGCAGCACGTGCCAAGCGCCCGCCTCGTACCTGCCCGTAGATGCGATTGGGCTTCCTGCCCCGGCAGCTGAGCAGAGCCCATCTCTTGTACTTGACGTTGCAGACGTGGACGTCGTTGCCGTTGCTCTCCCCAAAGGGGATCCCCGTGCCCCCAAACACGAGCAGGTTGTTGCCGTGCAGAACAACTAGGAGAGAAAAAGGGAGAGCAGAGATGCTTGTTGCCTTGAGGTGCAGTTAGAGCTACTCTGCTTTGGCAAAGAGCAGGCAGCAGGTGTTCAGTGTTGTTCAGATAAAGACTGTACGCTTCACACTTTGCATTTATGGCCTTGAAATGCTCTGCAAGTGGCAGAATGCAAGCTCAACGCCATGGTAACCAAGGCCTGCCTTTTAAAAACAGCTTGTGAACAAAGAGATCTATTTTTGGATGCTCTGAGATGCCTTAATGAACATACACCTAATATTTGAAAAGGCAGCGTCCTTGCAAAGACCAAGCCAAACCCCCCAAAACCGTCACTTGTGCTTGATTTTTTCCTTCCTCAAGTGAAAAAGGAAAGAAAAACAAATAAAAACCCAACTCAGAACCCAGGTTTGGTTACAGAATTGGGAGCAGGATGCAGATTTCCCAATTCTCGCCTGGTTTTCCATTCCACCAGGGACAGCGACTAAAATAGCCCCAGGGCTCGGTGCCCGGGAATTGAATTTCCATACGTACGTGACATGGACGCCAGTTCCCGGGGCATGTAGCCTTCGGTGCCCATCTGATGCCAAGTGTCCGTGGCGAAGTTGTATCGCCAGAGCTCCCTGAAGAGCGGGTAATCTTCGTTCTCTGGTCCCCCAGACTCGTCATAGTCAGGGTTGTAGCCTCCAAACACGTACAGGTTGGCGTTATCCGCCACGCAGCGATGGCCGCTTCGGGCCGGAGGGGATCTGTGGCCTAAAACAGGGAGAGAAGGGAGGTAAAACAGCTTTGGTGGAAGGTGCCACCCGCTGCAGAGCTTCTCCTGCAGCAGCTTCTGCAGTCCAGAGGTCACTGCTCTCGAGGACACGGTCACCTCTCAGACCAGGGAGCACTTCTGCACGTGCCACATCACATCCACTCCGGCTCCAGCCCTTCAGACACTGCGTTTTTGGCACAATGACCCTTTTGTAAAAACTATTTCCAGGATATTTCTCCAGCTCCCTTTGGAGGTGTAACACGCATCAGAATTCATTTAGGAGATGGCACCAAACTGCTCATATTCAAACCTGCTGCGCGGGAATGGAAGAAGAGGAATGATTTGCTCTCCCTCCAACATTTTCTCCCTCTTTTTTCCCCCTCTTTCACTCTTAGCACCTTGTAACTCAGCTGAGATTTCCCAGGTTGGGGACAGCTATGGGCTGCCTAAATGTTCCACAACCCAGGGCAGAGCAAGTCCAAGTCCACAGGCGACGGCTGAAGCTGCAGCAGGGAGCAGAGCTATGAGCTCACAAGCTGCGTTCCCAAAAGGAAGCCCTCTGTCTATCCGGCCTCTTCCCTAAAAAACGACGGCAATAAAGGCACGTGGGGCGAGGAACTGAAAGAGTTCAGAGCTTAACCAAAAAGGGCTGAGAAGGATGCGCATGTGGTGCTCGGGCAGCGCCGTTTGCTTCCGCAGCCCGGGGCTCTCGGGATGCGGGATCGGATACGCTCCCCGTGCCTGTTTTCCTACAAATCCCAGATTGTGTTTTCCTACAAATCCCAGATCCACTGCAGCCCTGGAGGATCAGGGCACGGCGCTGGGCGGCCAGCTGAGCTCGCACCCGAAACACCAGGAGCAGCTCAGGAAGGAAGATAAAGTGGGGAAATGCCTCACGACTGGCACGGCGGCACCTCTGCCTCCTTTTATCCTCTGCAAGAAGCTGGAATCCAGGAAAATCACTTGGACAGCTGTATTCTTGAAGAGCGGCGGCACTGGGAGTTGGGGATGACAACAGACAAGTGAGCAAGGAGGAAATCCCAGCTGGTTTTAATTCCCTGCACAGCAAGCGAGCAGCAGAGTGCCAGAGACGGATGTTCTCCATCAGGGAGACACAGGACCACGCAACGAAGGAGAAGGATGACAGGAATAGCCGGGATCAAGTCCCTGGGCAGAGGAACCGGCCATGGGGCGCAGCCAGAGCCTCTCAAACTGGCTAGACCCGACCCCAAGGTCCCTCTGCACAAATGAACCAGTGATCCCCACCACTCGCCTGCTCCCAAAGCTCCTCCACAGCTGTTCAGCACGGAAGAGGATGTGCCGAAGAGCCTAATTAGGATCAGATGAGTTTTCTTCCTAAATCCCAGTGCCACAGGTATCACCAGTGAATCAGACGTGCCGAGTAATTTGTTGAGGCAGCCGGTTGCTTCCCACATGAAAGGCGAAACAAAGGATGAGTTTGGGCTGAATAATGGATTTTAACTCCATACAAGCAGATGTGCTTCAGCAGGGACCCTGTGTGCTGCTGCTTGAAGCTCATGGAAGATCAAGGTGCTCTAGAGCAACCACCTCGTGGCTCCCACCTCGGGGCTCCCACCTCGTGGCTAAGGTTGGACAGCTCCGGGTTGCTTCCAGCAATAACTGCATCCCACAGCAATCACTGCTTCCAAAACCGGTAAGGACTTCCCAAAAGAGAGGGAAATAAAGCTAAGGAATTAATGGAAAAATCCTTAGTGTTTGGTGCATCTACTCCAAGAGCAGTAGTTACCAGCAGCGGAGAGCACCAGCTTCAAAGGTGAAAGGAAAAATGTTTTCCTTTCGATTTTTCATTTGATTTTTTTTATTTTTAAACCCTGAAGCCATCAGAGAGGCAGCTTCACTTTTCCTAAATTAACACACTGCCAACAGAGACACTGGTTCAGACTCCTCTTATCACGGGAGGAGAGGAAGGGTGACACTCTTGGAGAGCGGTTCACCTGACCTTGGGTATCAGCAAACAAAGCTGGGCCTGAGAACGTTGTGTCTCTCCACAGTCTATCTTAGGAAGGGCTCCCAGGTCTTGGCTTGGCCAAAGGAAGCCAGTCCAGCTCGTTTCTTCTGCATTTTCCCTGAAGGTTTCCAATGAGAAGACCTGAAAAGACTGAAGTAGGAGCTTAAATCTCTAGTGGGATCCTGGGAGCACTGAAGTGGGATTTGCGGGAAGGGAAAGGATTTTATTTTTTTAGTTTAGTCACATATTGAATCAAATAGGTATTAAGGAATTAAGAGTGCAAATATTACTTTAACTATAGATCCTATTGCCTTCTAGCTATATACTTGTTGTGAGAATTCTCCAGAGGACGAGGGAAGAATAAGCTTTATAGAAAACAAATTAAACAGTAACACACATAATTCATATAAAATAAATACTTAAAAAGCAGAAAAGCTGCTTGAAGTTCAACATTAAAAAGAGAAAATATCCAAGAGTAACAAAGCCAAGAACAACAGCAAGGCAAGGGCTAAGGTTCAAAAAGGGGTGAGTGAGAGGCAGCGAGAGGGATGCATTAAGCCACCAGACTGACCATTTCAAGATATTTCCAAGAAATACAGAAACAGTTTCTCACTAACCCCTTCACCAACCAGGCCTCTGTTTGGAATTGAGGTGACCTAAATTCACTTTATAAAAAAAAAAAAATCTTAAAAAAAAATACAACCAAAGAGATTCCTCTAGTTTCTGACTTTCTAAAGAAGAGACTCCTACAAGTTTAATCTATTTAAGAGTTAATTCAAATCAGCTTCTTCAGCAGACAAGTTCCAGGACTGGTACCTCCACAGAGGAGATGCATTTCCATTTAATTATGTTTTATCAGATGATTCACATCTCCTACCGAAATGTTTAATGCAGGTTTCAGATCTGGTTTTGCTCCAGGGTTAGCAGCACGCAATGAGCCTATGAGACAAATGAAAATGTTAGAGGATTGGGGGAGATGGAAACATCCAAGCTTCTGTTAACTAAAAAGCAAGCAAAAAGCAGCAAAATCTGTCACCAAAGGCTGAATCTGCCTTGGGTTATAGAAGTGTCAATATGAAACAAAGCCCAGCGAGACACTGGCACCATCAAAAGCTGCAAGTCACAGGGCTCTGCTCTAAACTCTTTGATAGCAAACAAGGAAAGGAGAGGCTTGATATGCAAATTCAAGGCAGATCTGTGGTAAAGAGGTCTTAAAAGCTCGTTAGAGCTGTACAAATTGACTTTAAAATGAAAAAAATAGGGATTGGAAAAGCAGGCTGCTTGCCAAGCTCCAGACTTCAGAGCAAAGAGCTGCTACCTTGCAGCTGAAGGGAAGGTGGATTCAGGAGGTCAAACATCACCCTGGAATTTGGAGATTCCTTTTCCTTGGTCTGTACAGAGGAAATGGGTCTGTTGACCATATGGGGTCTCCAAAGATGGCTTCATTTATTTAAAAACATGTGAGAGGTGGTAGCTTTTAGAAAATTAGAGTAATTAAGAGAAACAAGAGCTAACACAGAATTGATTTGAAGGATTGTGATGGGGACATAATGAAGGAAACTTCTTTGAAAGTGCTCCAGTAAGCGACTGCTCAGATGGTCCAGACAGCCTCCATTAGAAAGTATTCCCCATTTAATAGCTCTCCTGCAAAAGACACTAGAACATGAGAATAAAGGAGGAAATGATTTATGGAAAACCTAAAAAATGAATAAATATTAAAAAAATCCTTAGCATCAGCAGGTTGAAGTTAGAGAGCTCTTTCAATGCTATCAACACACCAAGAACCGCAGCGCGTATCAACAGCCCCTATGGACTCTGCTGCATTTCTCTGCCACGTTACAGCAGCTCTGTAAAGTCAGACAAGGGGAAAATTAAACTCTGAAGTGCAAAGCGATGCAGGGCCAGCACTGAATCACATGCTGCAAAAACACAAGGCAAGAGGCACTTCAAACGGAGCGGCACAAAGAGCCGTTCCAAAGAACAAAGGAATTTTCTTTCCATTGATTATCCTGCCTTTAACACAGAGGTGGAAATGCTGGCATCGTTTCCCACCTAGGTTAAACGAGAAGGGAGTTACTGCTGTTGGCGCTAGTAAGAGAGCCTTATTTTAAATGAAAGGGGGGGAAAAGAAGGGGATTACTTAGCTGAATTCATTCCCTAAAAAATAAAAGTGGCGGCGTCGCATACTAAGGTGTTTTGAGAGCCTGTCTGAAATCACCCTTTTTCTTATCATGACCACTCTGGCAGAAAAAAAATAATAATCTATGCATCGTTGATAAGCTGTCAGTGGAGAGTGAAGCCACTGGCTCCTGCAGCGCCTCATTCTTCTCCCAAAGGGAAGTTTTCCTAACCCCTACGCTGCCTCCTTATCAGCTCCCAGCAAACTCGTGCAACGCTGTTTTCCTGCAGTGTTTTCCTGCTGTTTTCCCTCCCTCTCCTGGCCAGCAGCAGGAGGATCCCGCTATCTTGCCATCCCTATGGATTAGAAGGGAAAATGTGAACCAACCTCACGGCACCTCCTCACCAGGGCTGGATACGAGGATGAGCAGTAGCCAGAGCATCCTGCAGCACAGAAGCGACTTGCATCCTTTGGGAGCAAAGCTGACAAGCAAAATGACATGAAACATCCCTTTGCAAAAGTCAGCTCAACAACATCCAAGCTGGGGGGTATTTTCTTCAAGTTTGGCCTCCCATTTTTGCTGAAATCTCTTCTGAAACTGGAGGGCAACTAGGTTATGACTCGCTGCTTTCCCCATCCCACATCACTGAATTGCAGAACCATCCTAAGGATTTAAATTCCATCTACTGCCTGCTTTCATCATGCAACCTTTTTTTTAATTGCTTTTTTTTTTTTTTTTTTTGCTTGGTCCTTTAAGGAAAATCACTGTCCACAAGGATTCAAGAAAGAAGAGACAACAGAAGTTGGGAAGAATAATCTACTTTGAATAAACAGGGAATGACTGTCAAACTCTCAAACAGTAATTAAATGTCAGCCTTGAAAGATTTCACGTGGATTTGTCACATCTGAGCCCAAGAATCTGTGTTGTCAAAGAGCAGGATGCTCCTGCTCTGGAGAGAGCAAATCCCTTGCCTTTTCCACCTCTTTCTTCCAAGGGAGGGCAGTCATGCACCTAAGGAAAAGCCAGGATGCATCCAGCAGGAGATCCAGGTTCCTCAGGGTGTTTTTTCCCTTTGTAAAACATATTCCTGGACACTAGGGGAAATTGGTGAACTATATTCATACAAAATCAGTCTCTCAGCTTAATAGACGGTTGCAGAAAGGACCTCAGCACCATCCCATGGAGCTAAAAGGCACGACTGGCGCCGAGCTCAGGCTTTCCAAGTGCAGGTGGCATCCAAGGTCAGCAGAAGCACTTGGCTTCTAACCTTCACGCAAAAAGTTTATCCGATAAAAATGTTTCTAAATCCCAAGGACAAACAACAGGTTTATTTTTTAAAGCCAGATGCATTTGGAGAAAAAATACACTGTACATGTGCAGTGTATTTTCTACCAAGATACCCTCAAAGTGTGAGGAAGCAAGTGCAAATTTCTTTAAAGATTATGAGACTTGGAGAATTAGAAAATAAACGCAGGCAAAAGCTCAAATGGCTTTTCATGAAATAATCTCCACAAATACACAAAATCAGCATTACAGCAACAGGGCAGGAGTTGCTGTCTATATAAGGAGTTGCAACTATAAGCTCCTGACATGAAAAACTTCACAGTTAGCCACATGCTCCCTTTTAAGGAGGCCCACCAAGGTGCTCCCCTACCTTTTCATGAAGTCTTTGTTAGGAAACATTAAACACTGGAGTGCTCTGTCCTTACAAAACTGGGGTTATACTTCCCCTCCTTTCTACCTGGTTCAGACTGCTTCAAATACAAGTTCCTTGAATTGTTTCTTTGCTCTGTCTCAGCTTGGAGCTGAGACCCCCCCAGACTGGAGCTTTCATCACAGCTAATGCTCTGCAGGCTCCCGTTTGGCTCCTTCCACAAAGTTGTGGAGATTTTTTTAACCGCAGTTTGACAGATTAGAGGTTACCATGAACACGGAGTAACCTGAAACAAATCAGCACTGAAGATCTACTCCAGCTGAAACTTCCAGTGCCGGCAGCAGAATAAGAGCAAGGATCATGTTCTGCCAGGCTACAATAGGGAAACGTTGCCAAAACAGACTGCTGGAATTAAATACAAACCAAACACCAGACTCCCGGGTCGCAATCCAAACCTACAAGTGGCTTTAATACTCTCAATTTTGGTCCTAGTTAAGTTCACATCTTGCAAGCGTTTTCAAAATTCATATATTGCCCCTGAATGCTGCTTGCCTCTATACTGCATGTGCTTTGATAAGCCATATCTGAAAAATAAGTATTTTGCAGGAGAAAACTCTTTTGTATTTTTATATTTCCCCAAGTGTTTTCACATAGAGCTGTGAAGCCTTTCCATTTCACACACAACTCAAATCTGGATTTGAAGAATATACTAAAGGATTTTAAAAATCGGTGCTTGGTTCCAACCTCTCCTCCAGACCAAGAGGAGAGGAAGATCCCATTATTTTTGGAGCTCAGACAAGAACAGCAATCCTGGCACCTCCCTTATAAACCCCTGGAACTGATTTTGGTCACAATACCCAGTTGAGGGCGATTTGCAAAGTGAAGTATGCAAAAAGTGAGCCTAAAAAAATTCCCTGTGAGATCTGAGGGACAGGAGGGGTTATTTTATTTCACAAAAATCTCTAAAATAAGTTGGCTCTGGCCACTCACACCCCTGTGCTCATAAGCACCCAGGCCTTTGCGTCCATGTGGCCGGGGTCCCTTACTAACAGGGAGGATGAAGGGATGGCAGCTGCCACCTCACTGTCCTGGCCACGTTAGTAGGGCACAAGGTCTTCTGCTCACAAATCCTCTGTGCTGAGGCCTCATCGGAGCAGTTTGTGGGAAACACCACGTTCCTTGAGTTTGCTGAGGTCAGCTGTGCCCCCAGTTATTGATAATGGCCCTTCTTGTACTCCCTGTTTTTCCTACCTAGCTTTCCCAACACATGGAATTGCAGCTTTCGGTATCCCCAGGAAGGCTTCTGAAGGACAAATAGGTCAAGGGCTGAAGTCAAATCACTGCTGGCTCTTGGGAGAGAGGACAGGACAAGTCAATATTGACTTTGACTCTGGTCTTCACTGTTTCATCTTGTTCATACTGGCCAGACAAACCCTGTTTGAAACTCACGTAACCAGAGCCCCCTACAAACACGGCGAGAAGCAGGAGGCGATGGCATCATCTCCAGCACATGTAGTTCTTGATTCTGCCCTCAAAGGCTTTGGTTTTCCAACCTTTCTGTAGCAATCAAATGCTTGAAACATTGCTATAAATGAGCGCTCGATAGTCACTTCCCAGGAAAACAGGAATAAGATACAATACACGGGATACTATCCCCAGAGCTGGGAATAAAACAAAATATGAAACACTGCCAGGACAGCAGGGCAGCCACAGGAAAGCCCTTGTGAGTGAACTGTCCTTATTGAGAAACCTCAGCACAAGAGGAAATATTTATGCCAGAAACGTGTCCATTACAGGATGTTGTGTTTAAGAGCTTTCCTCAAGTTATTTTTTTTTGGTTTTATATGAAAGGAAAAACAAAGGAATTGGGGAAATTTAAGATATCACACGTATCCTGACCTTTACACAAACTGTATTAGGCTCACTCCCCCCTGTGGCACAAATGAGTTCTGGATATTTCCTTTTATTTTATTTTTTGCTCTATATTTTACTCCTATCAGCAATTCAGATCCTGTCTGCACAGAAAACTATTGTGACTATTATTCTAGCAAGATTGGAGTTCAAGACAAGACCATAATGCCGAGCATGTGAGAAGGGAAGATAGTGCCTGGTCTCCAGACTGTTTCTAGTCACTAATCCCAAGAGTTTGATGAAAAAGGTAGGAAAAAAAAAAGAATCATGAGGATTCATTTTAAATGTGGACGCAGAGCTATCCCAAGAGGGCAGGAACAAAGCAGGCACCGCCTCTTCTTGTTAGTTTTGACCTAAAGTTTACAAGCAGCCAAAAATATCTCCCTCCTTTCCCTCATCAGCATCCAACTCTAGATGTGTTGAGAGTCGTACTTCATAAAATAGAAAAATACAAAATATTTATTATTTTAAGCTGTTAAGCCATCACTGAGACTTTTTGGTAGTTACTGCTTAAAAATATCCCTGTTGAGAGGGCCACGGAAGAAATGAGGCCCCCTGAGAAAGCAAACAGAGCCCACAAAGCTGGCAGCAACTGCAAGCAGTTTGTTTTCCTTTCTAACCACTGCCCCAAGTAATTTCAATTTTTAGGGGCAAAGAAGCTGACAGGAGTGAGAAGTTTCTCTGCAGTCACATAACAAACCTGAGGCAGAGGGAGGAGCAAGGAGGGGAACTAAATAAATATACAAAACTAGCATTTAATGGGCTTTTTGCCTGAGAGTGAAAAGATACCCTAGAAGTACTTGAAATAACTTGAAATAACAGCTTCACGTGTGCAAGAGTAAGCTGCACAGAGAGGGAGCTGGTGAACATGTGGATTTCCAGAGCAATAAGCAGTTTGTGTTTCACAATAATTACCGCCTTTTTTTAAAAAAAAAAAGAACAAATAAAAAGCAGAGGACATGTTATGTACGGAGTCGAGGGAAGAAATACTCTGGAAACACAGAAAGGGAATTGTGAGTTAGTAAAACAACCCCAGCTGGAGTAAATGTGGAGTAAATGGAAGAAAAAATATATATATGTCACTAGCTCAGTGGTTACATAAGAGCTGCTGGTGGAGCTCTATTAATAGGACACCTAACAGGTGTCAGATGGGAAGAAAACTCTACTCAAATGAGATTTACCCTCCGTTAGATTTACGGCAGGGTTATGAGGATCAGGCCTTAAATGCTCGTGCTAAATGGGGCCAGTTCATCCCTCTGCAGCCATCAGCAGGCAGAGCTTCCCCGTTTGGATCTAACTTTGGCACGTAGGTACAATGGCAAAATAAAATAAATAAATAAAATATTTAAATATAATTAATATAAATATAAATATA
>VZSG01001799.1:24121-36076 GCA_013398315.1 Nothoprocta pentlandii
GAGCACGGAGCGTGGGAGGAAGCTGCAGCTTCGCTGCTTCCCACTCCTTGAGCCGGGGAGGATGGTGATGCCCCCGAGGGGGCAGGACCTACCGGTGGCCCCGTGATGCTGGTCCCTTGTGGCCCTGGGGGGCCCACAGCACCTTTAGGTCCTGGAGATCCCTGCAGAGATGGGGAGCACGGATTAGGGAGCATCCAGCACACGGGAAGGGGGACGGTAGGAAAGGTTGTGGGCAGCGTGGGGACCCGCTCTCACCTTGGCGCCTTTCTCTGCTGCGGTGCCTGGGGGTCCCTGAGGTCCAGGGGGGCCCTGGGGACAGGAGGTGGCATTAGCTGCCGTGACACCTCAGTGATCCGTATGGGATCAGTGACACTGCGGAGCAGCGAAGCCGCTCCAGAGCTCTGCTCTGGTTGGGATTACGCTTCCACTCGCAGTAAAGGTGAGTTGCATGGGAAAGGCCCCACCAGGAATTGGGAGATCCCACAGCTTGCAGAGTTGGGGGTACATTGAGGAGCCCAACATGCTACTTACGGCCATTCCAGGTGGTCCAGTCATTCCAGGCTCTCCCTGGGGAACAGAGAGTGTATGAGCTGGTTGAGCCACCTGGCACGACATTGCTCAGCATGGCATGGCATTGCATTGCATTGCATGGCACGGCATGGCACTGTGCGGCACTGTGCAGCATTGCATGGCATTGCACGGTACTTCACAGCATTGCATGCAATTGCACAGCATTGCAGTGCACAGCATTGCATAGCGTTGCATGGCACAGCACAGCATTGCACAGCTTTGCATAGCATTGCATGGCATTGCATAGCGTTGCACGGCATTGCAAGGCGCTGCATGGTACAGCATGGCATTGCACAGCATCGCACAGTGTTGCATGGCACAGCATGCATTGCACAGCATTGCAGGGCATTGCACAGAGTTGCAGGGTACAGCATGGCACAGCATGGCACAACATGGCATTGCACAGCATTGCATGGTATTGCACAGCGCAGCACGGCACTGCTGGGCCCCACCAAGCCCCCAAGGGCTATGGGCCATGCCGGGGGGCCAAGCACTCACCATCGGGCCCGGCTGGCCGATCCCTTGCGGTCCCCGCTCGCCCTGTGGGCACAGAGCAGTGTGAGCGGCGCTGAGGGTCCCATTCCCCAGCCCGCCGCGAGCCCCACTCACCTGCAGCCCCTTCGGCCCGGGGGGGCCCTGGACCCCGGGCAGGCCCGGCTTGCCCTGCAACACACACGGTCAGTGCCGGGGATCGGGAACCGTGGGGATCCGGCACGACAAGGATCCGGCACCGCGAGGATCCGGCACCGCGGGGATCCGGCACTGCGGGCACTCACGGGTCTGCCCGGCTCGCCGATGCCCGGCGCGCCCTGCTCCCCCTTGGCACCAGGTTTTCCAGGGATGCCCATCACGTCCAAGAACTCCCCTTGGAGCACGGGGCAGGACTCGCAGGCATCGCCCTGGGCAGGACGGAGTGGGGACGGGAGGTCGGGAGGAGCCGGGGGGGCTCCGCGCTGCGGGGGCCACGGGGACCCCGGCCACTCACCTTGTCGCCCTTGGGTCCAGCCGGACCCCGCATGCCGGGCTCACCCGCGAGCCCTGGGACACCGGCCAGGCCCGGCGTGCCCGGGTCCCCGGGGCTCCCTGCGTCCCCCTAGCAAAGAGAGGGCACGAGGCTGGTGCGGGGATGCCCGTGGGCAAGGGGGTTTGCAGCCCGCGGCACTGTCCTCCCCACGCTCTGCGGCTGCTCGGTGCCACTCTCACCTTCTGCCCTTGGGGACCGGCGCCTCCGGGTTTGCCCTGGGGACACGGAGCAGGCGGTGAGGCCAGGACGTACCCCGTGGTGCCCCAAACGGGCATCACTGGAGCCTCCTCCGCTCGCCGCACACAAAGGGGCCACTCACCGCTCTGCCCGGCGGTCCCGGTGGCCCCGGCACGGCCAGCGCCGTGGCGGCCGCTTGGAGGGCCTGTGGAGCGGGCGGGCACTGCCCGCACGGCTCGCCCTGCGGAGAGGGGACACGGCGCGGTGGGATGCCACGCGGGAGCCCCGGCGGGCCCCGCTCTCCCGGGGGGAGAGCCCCGGCGGGCCCATTCCCGGCCACCCCTTGCAATGAGCTGCACAGGTCTCAGCCCGAGCTCTGGGGAGGCGTTGTGCAGGAAAGGGGCGTTTGGGGACAGAGAGGGTCTCACCTTGTCTCCCTTGATTCCCTGGGCTCCCGGATGTCCCTTCTCTCCCGGCAGCCCCTGCACGGAGGAGGCGACGCGGAGGGGAGAGGCGGCCGGGTGCCAGGACGCCCCCAACCCTCCCGCGTCCCCGCACGTCCCCACTCACCCGCGTGCCCGCGGGTCCCTGGTGGCCGCCGTCGCCCTGCAGCAGAGCGGGAGCGGGAAGCAGCCGCCGGGGGCAGCGCCCAGCGCGGGCACGGGGTGCAGGGGGAATTCACTCACCTTCTCGCCCTTGATGCCGGCCAGCGCCGCTGCGCCCTGGGGACAGCGCATGCCGTCAGCGCCCGGCACGCGCCCACGGGCGCCGCGGGCACGGGGCTCGGCCGTGGACTCACCGGCGGTGGCCCCGCCACGGGGCTCTGCAGCAGCGCGGCCAGGACGCCGGCGTCACACGGCACGCACGAGTCACCCTGCGCGGGGACAAGGGCTCAGGGGGCGGCAGGGACACCGGGTCCCTGCTATGGGTGGCCGGGAGGGACGGATGGAGGCGCTCACCTTCTCGCCCTTTATCCCGTTGATGCCGGGGTCTCCCTGGGGAGGAAAGAGAGATGCTGGGCAGCAGCACCAATCCCGCCCAGGCGCCAAGATCCAATCCCATCCCTGGGAGCCAATTCCCTCCAGGAACGTCTCAGCATGGGACCATTGCTGGGGCATCCACCCTGCTCCGTACGGATACTCCGTACGTGGCTCCAGCAGCACCTACCCTGTCTCCTTTGGGTCCAGCAGGGCCAGGTCTGTCCTGGAGATGGAAGAGCCAAGCGGGAATGTTAGGGAAGCAGAATGAGCCTCTGGTGCCCCCCTGTGCCCCCTCCCACCACGCTGGCACTCACCGAGATCCCGTCCTTGCCCGGTGCTCCAGGCTCTCCCCTGACTCCCGGCTGCCCGGGGAGCCCGGCGGTCCCGAGCGTCCCCGCGGACACGGGACACGGCTGGCACGGCTCGCCCTGTCGGGATGGGCACGGTGACACGGGGCCACCGCCAGCCCCAAGGGGACGGAGCAACCAAGGGGTGACAGTGACAAGGCCGCCGGTGCTGCACCCACCTTGTCACCTTTTGTCCCCGTGGCGCCAGGGGGGCCCTGTGGGAGGAAAGAGGAGGAGGGGGCTGCGTATGGAAGCAGCCACTGCCCACGGATGGGAATCCAGCACGGGACAGGGACGTGCCCCAGGGATGCGCCCCCAGGAATGGGAGTCCAGGAATGCGCCAGGGATGGTCCCAGCCATGAATGAGGACAGCTGCTCCCCCATATGAGGATGGCCAAGGCCTGGATCCCACGTGGGCATCCAGGAAAGCCCTCCCTGCTCCACAGTACTCACAGGCTTCCCAGGGGATCCTCCGGGTCCGGAGTCACCCTAGAGGCAGGAGGAGGGGAGCTAAGCCCACGTGCCGGAGCAGCCGGATCGGGATGCGGCAGCTCCGGGCTGATCCCGGCGCACAGACACACTCACCTTGTCTCCCTTGGGTCCCGGGGGGCCACCAGGGTCGCCCTGCCAGCGGGGAGGACGGCGTTAGCTCTGCGCTGCGCATGCAGCCGGCAGTGCCTGCACGGAGCCCGGGATGCTCCCGAGGGCCGGGCGTTCTTACCGGTTTCCCTGGAAAGCCGATTCCCGGAGCTCCCGGCTTCCCCGGCGGTCCCGGCTCGCCAGCCAGCCCCTCAGGTCCCACTAGGCCTGGGTCGCCCTGCAAGGCAAGGCACAGCGGGCGCTCAGCACAAGCCCTGGGCACAGAGCGGGGTCCAGCACCCCCCAGCCCTCCCGGAGCCCCCACAAACCTTCTGGCCCTTGGGTCCCACCACACAGATCTCTCCTGGACGGCCCTGCCGGAGAGGGAGCAGAGAGAGTGCTGGGAATGCGGGATGGAGCATGGAAGGCTCTGGGAACGCGGGAGGGAGCAGGGAGAGAACTGGGAGTGCAGAGGGAAGCAGGGAGAGCATTGAACACGTGGGAGCATGGAGAGCATTGGGAAGGCTGGAGAGCAGGGAGAGCATCACGTCTGCAGGAGGGAGCACCAAGAGTGCCAGGCATGCGGGAAGGAGCAGGGAGAGCACCAGGAATGCTGCAGGATGGTGACTTGCGGATGCACTGGCAGGGGCTGCCGGGGCTACTCACGTCGCGGCCCGGGCGGCCCGGCTTGCCCTGCAGGCCCCCGTCGCCCTTGTCGCCCTTCTGGCCCTGCAAGAGCCGCACTCAGGGGCTGCACGCGAAATGAGGGGGCCCCCCGGCCCCCACCCTGCCGCCCCATGGCCCCTCGCTGCTGCCCCCACCCTGCACTGCTGCCCCCCTGCATTGCAGCCCCCAGCCCCTGCATTGCAGCCCCCAGCCCCTGTATTACAGCCCCCAGCCCTGCAGTGCTGCCCCCAACCCTGCGCTGCTACACCCTGTGTTGCAGCCCCCCATTCCCTGCATTGCCGCCCCCCTGCATTGCAGCCCCCAGCCCTTGCATTGCAGCCCCCGTTCCCTGCACTGCAGCCGCCCTTTCCCTGCATTGCTGTCTCCCACATTGTTACCCCCAGCATTGCAGCCCCCCCACATTGCTGCCCCATCCTCTGCATTGTAGCCCCCAGCCTTGCAGTGCTGCCCCCACCCTGCGCTGCTACACCCTACGTTGCAGCCCCCCATTCCCTGCATTGCCGCCCCCCTGCATTGCAGCCCCCCATTCCCTGCATTGCTGCCCCCCTGCATTGCAGCCCCCAGCCCTTGCATTGCAGCCCCCAGCCCCTGTATTACAGCCCCCAGCCCTGCAGTGCTGCCCCCAACCCTGCGCTGCTACACCCTGTGTTGCAGCCCCCCATTCCCTGCATTGCCGCCCCCCTGCATTGCAGCCCCCCATTCCCTGCATTGCTGCCCCCCTGCATTGCAGCCCCCATTGCCTGCATTGCCGCCCCCCTGCACTGCAGCCCCCCATTCCCTGCATTGCCTCCTCCCCACACTGCAGCTCCTGCATTGCAGCCCGCAGCCTCTGCATTGCCCGAGGACCACCGGTACCTTCTGCCCGTCAGCGCCAGTCGCTCCAGGGAGCCCCTGTGAGCAGCAGAGACGGCAGCATTAGTGGGGCCACGGATTCACTGGGAGCGGGGCCATGGATTCACTGGGAGCGGGGCCACGGATTCACCGGGACCATGGCCACACTGGGGTCGCCACATGGGACGTGGCACCCCAAGACTGGCACGCTGCCATGCAGACCCTTGGTGGGAGCGGGAGCGGCGGGAGGCAGCGGCCGGAGCTGCGGCACCCACCAGCACATCCCATCCCATCCCGGCTCCGGAGGGAACGGGGCCCCGCTGGAGCAGCACTCACCGCCTCTCCGCGCTGCCCCTTCTCGCCCCGCGGGCCCTCAGCGCACTGGGGACACAAAAAGGGGGTTCAGGGGAGGGTGGCACAGAGGGGGACACGCGGATGGGACAAGGGGGGGGTCTCACCTGCAGGGCGCCGTCGGGGACCGTCCGCACACAGTCGGCACCCTGGGGAGGAGAAGGGAGGGCTCAGGGCGAGCAGGGCTCCTACGGGCCACGGCAGCGGTCCCAGGGCCACACGTCCCCCCTCCACGTCCGCGGGACCCCCATGGGGACACTCACGCGGTCACCTTTCTCCCCCTTGGTGCCGTGGGGGCCGGCCAGGCCGCGCTCTCCCTTCCCGCCCTGCAAGAGAGGAGGACGGAGCGGCTGGGGAATGCCGGGATCGGGATGCTCCGTGGGGACCGGGATGCTCCAGGCAGGGTGGAGGAGCTCCGTGGCCATGTCCCCATGGGAGCAGGGTCCTGCATGTCCCTGGGGTGATGACAGACCTACCTTTGGGCCTGGGGGACCGAGTGTGACCTAGAGGGAGAGGAGAGCAATGTCACACGGGCCCAATTCCTGGCCGGAGTCCCCATCCCCGCTGCCATTGCCGCCTCCCCCGCCCTGTGACTCCGGACAGAGGCTGCCATAGGGACGGTCCCACATCTGGAGAGCATCAGGGACCTTCCGCAGGCAGCCAGATGTTCCCCAGGACACAGGCCAGGAGCGGCGGGGACGGCCGCGGTGGTGACGGAGCCGCTCTGCGCCCGGCACGTGGGGATGTCGCGGGCGCAGCTTCAAAGAGAAAAGCTTCCCGGCTGCCCAGGCGGGAGAGGAGACACAGGGCATGGGAGAGCCTGGCATGGCACGGCATGGGATAGCCTGGCGTGGCAGGGCATGGGATAGCCTGGCGTGGCCTGGAATAGCCTGGCATGGCACGGCAAGGGATAGCTGAGCACGGCCTAGAATAGCCTGGCATGGCACAGCATGGGATAGCCTGGTATGGCATGGGATAGCCTGGCATGGCACGGCATGGGATAGCCTGGTATGGCATGGGATAGCCTGGTATGGCACGGGATAGCCTGGCATGGCATGGCACAGCATGGAATAACCTGGCATGGTGCAGCACAGAATAGCCTGGCATGGCACAACATGGGATAGCCTGGCATGGCATGGACTAGCCTGGCATGGCATGGCATGGCATAGCCTGGCATGGCATGGGATAGCCTGGCATGGCACAGAACAGCCTGGCATGGCACGGCATGGCACAGCATGGAATAGCCTGGCATAGTGCGGCATGGACTAGCCTGGCATGGCACGGCACGGGATAGCCTGGCATGGCACGGGATAGCCTGGCATGGCACAGTATGGAATAGCCTGGCACGGCACATCATGGAATAGCCTGGTGTGGCAGGGCACAGAATAGCCTGGCATGGCATGGCACGGAATAGCCTGGCATGGCCCATCATGGGATAGGCTGGCATGGCAGGGCACAGTGCAGCACTTACGTTCACGGAAGCCGCGGGCGGCGAGCAGGGAGGGCACTGGAAGAAACGCAGTCACTTGTCACCTTGCCGACACGGCTCTGTCCCCGCAGGGGTCCCTCCGGCCATGGGGCGGGCAGGCGAGGGACATCCCAGCACCCCCATGTCCCGCGGCACTCACCTCCTCGCCGAGCATCCCCGGCCGCCCAGGGGGACCCCGATAGCCCTGCGGGGAGGTGACACGGAGCAGGGTGAGCAGGAGAGCGGGGTGGCCCCAACGCCCCCGCTGCGCTGCCCGAATCCCCTGCAGCATCCCGGATAGGGGTCCCGGATGAGCGGGCACGGCCCCGGGATGCAGCTGCACGGGCAGCGCACAGGGCTCGTTCCCCTGCTCCGTGGCCACGCGGGGGGACGGAGAGGCCCCTGCAGCACTTGGGAAGCGGTGACGGAGCATCCCGGGGCTCAGCTCCTGCCCAGGGCACCACACAGGCCCCGCGGCTCCGGCAGCTACCGGAGAGGCCCGGGGACAGCGGGGACCGACGTGGGACACAGCCTCGGACCGGAGCATCCGGGCTCTGCCACCTGCCCTCACCTTATCCCCGAGGTCGCCCTTGAGGAGGGTCTTCCCCAAGGCCCCCGCCGGCTCCTGCGGAGAGAGCAGAGCCCCACGGGGCACGGGCAGCCCTGAGCACCAGGGTTTATATCTTAATGGGGAGCCACCGGGCTATACCTGCCCGTGCACCCATGGGTGACAGCTGTGGGACACCCACGGGTGACACCTCCCGGGACCAGAGCCCTCTGGGGAGGAGCTGCTGGGACCCAGCACGTCTGGCTGGGCTGCAAGGAGCCTTCCCTTCCCATCCCTGAATCCCCACTCTGTGGCTCTGGAAAAATGTGAGCCGGGCCTTTTCCAGGGCCGAATCCATGCGGTTTTGTGCTCGCTGGCGCCGATGCCGGCCCGGGGCCGCCGGGGCAGGCAGCGTGCCCGCGCGCGCCGCTCACCGTGCCGCCCAGCGGCTCCTGCAGGCAGAAGCAGCGCGTGAAGAGCCTGCCCGGACCCTGCGGCGACATCTCCACGAGGTTGCTGCCGTGCCCCAGCTCCGCCTGCCGCCGCGTCTTGGGCGCTTCCGCCAGGCACTGCGGGGGACAAGCGGGGACAGGAGCCCCGGGATGAGGGCTCCGCGCACGCCATGCGCCTCGGTTTCCCCCTCGGGGACTCACCCCGCCGGCCGAGATCTCGCAGCAGCCCTCGTGCCGCGCCAGCGCCACGTCGCAGTAGATCTGCGCCTGCTGCAGGTCGAACTGGGACGGGGGCAAGCGCCGAGGATGAGCGTAACGTGGGGCTGGGGGCTGCCAGCAGTGCCCGGCGCCCCCTCACCTGCACCGGGGTCCCGCGCACGGCATCCAGCCCCAGCAGGGCATGGCCCTCGGGCACCAGCGCCCGCCGCGGCGCCAGCGGCTTGGAGGAGATGAAGCCGCAGTCGATGTGCACGGTGGCCGCACGGCTCTGCACGCCCAGGGCCACCTTGTGCCACCGGCTGTTGAAGAGGGACGAGACGCCCTTGCCCGTGAAGACGGCGCTGACGAAGGCGTCCCCCGGCGCGCGGGCCTGCAGCTCGAGGCTCTTCTCGGGGCCGTGCAAAGCCAGCGAGAGCTGGGCAGGGAGGGGACCCGTGGCACGGCGCTGTCCCCAGCGCGGCCGCGTCCCCCGTCACGGCTCGCGGCCGCGCTGTACCTGGGGGTAGCCCTGGCGGTCGGTGGCCTGGAAGAGGTACCAGTCCTCGCTGCTGCTGTTCTTCTTGAGGCGCAGGGTGAGCACGAGCGTGAAGCCGTCGGGCAGCCCGCGGGGGAACAGCCGCCTGCGGGGGGGATGTCACCGGCGGCCACGCGCCCGCGGGCGGGCTCGGTGACACGGGGGCCACCGGCACCAGGTCCTCCACCAGCCAAACGAGGGCCCGCACGGCTGCAGCGGAGCATCCGCCCCGGGACACCCGCCCAGCGCCTCCATTCCCGGCCGCCTCCATCCCAGCTCCATCCCTCCGGAGCTGGTGGAGAGGCTCCAACACATCCCGTCTGCTCTGGCCCAGCCACACGGGAAGGAGCTGAGACGGAGCCGTGCAACCCAGCCCCAAAGCCAGGGCCTCCCTCCCTGCCTGCCCGGCACGTCGGTGCCCATCTCGCCCCAGGGCTCTGCAGCTCGCTGGAAATATTTGCTTTGGGCCACGGTGCTGCCAACGGCTCTGCGTGCCAGCGATTCCCGGAGCCGCCGCTCTGGAGCGGGACGAGGGCGGGAGCCGGAGCGGGATGGAGCCCGTGGGCCCGGCTGTGCTCCGGGAGCTGCAGAGCTGGGGGTGCCCGTGGGAGAGCCGCGCTTTCTCCGCATCCGTCCCTGCGCCGAGTGCTTCCCGCGGGCTGGCACCCGGCCGCGCGGGCAGCCGGCCAAAAGCAACCCCGGGCTGCCGCATCCGCCCTCGGAAAGCCATCCGAGGACTCGGCTGCGGAGGCGGGAGCCGGGGCTGCATCTCCTGCATCCCACGCCGCCACCCTCATGCCAGCATCCCTTGGGAGAGCCCCTTCCTTCCCCGGCTTCCCCTGCGCCGCCTCCGGAGTGGAGCGGCGTTCCGAGCGGCTCGCCCGGCCCCAGCGAGCGCCTGCCAAGGCGGGAGAGCAAACAGGGCCCTTGCGCAAAGCCTGGCCGCAGCCCAGCCGAGCCTGATGATTTTCCAGGAGGAAGGCGACAAGGAGCAGCGCCGGGGCCTCCTCCTGCACCCTTGGGTGCTGCCAGGGCCGCCCCGCTCACTCTGGCACTCACTGCGTGGGCTGCACGAGCGGCGCGGCGCCCAGCCGCAGGATCAGCGGCCCCTTGGGGTTGCGGATTTTCTTGACGGCCGAGATCTTCAGCAGCTCGAACCTCTTGATGAGGTTGAAACCTGCAGCGGGGGAGCAGGAGGGCGAGGCGGCCGCTGGCAGCACAGGGGCTGAGGCCTGATGCTCTTGACACACAGGGCGCAGGGGCTCTCCTTACCCGTCACGTTTGCATACTTGTCCCCGAGCAGGTTCTCATCGCGCAGCGGCGGACACGGCTCCTCTGCAAGGCAAGGGCACGTGTCACCGCGCTGTCCCCGGGGCCGCCGGCTCCTTGCGAGCCGCCCGCCTTTGGGAAGCGCGCTGGGAACAGCCAGGCAGCACGCTCGGATTCAGCCCAGCTGGCCAAGTTCACCGGCTGAAATGCCCGCGATGCCATCGGGCACCAGCACCCTGAGCCTCCCAACACAGAGGGGACAACCAGGACACACACGGGGGGACAGGCAGGGCCAGCAGGAGCCAGAGCGGTGGCCAGGGAGCGTCACCGGCTGGGAACGGGGACAGGCAGGAAATGCCGTATCAGGCACGACCACGGGGAAGCTGTTTGCAAGGGCCCCGATGTATTTATTGCTTTAGCAGCAGCTCTCCTCCTCCGCTGGATGCTCCCAGATGTGGAGCAGGGATGTCGGCAGAGCAATTTTTGCTGCAGCCGCTTTGTCGGGCCGCTCGCCTGCCTTGTGCCGCAAGGAAAGAGCTGGGACAGGTACCAGTGCTGCCCCTCTCTGCCCAACACGACACCTCGGTGCTTCTCCCTGCAGCTCCCCAGCATGGGTCCCACACGGAGACGTGGGACTGGGGTCTCGTGCTTGCTGCCCCCTGCTCCAAAATTGCTTGGAAAGGCCGGATGGCGCCAAGGGGTTGTAGCTGGGGCGGGGGCTGGAGGGCGATGGGAGCACCCAGCCCCACGGCTCCTCCTCCCAGGCTGGGCGCCTCCAGAGCCGGAGCCGGAGCTGGGAGCGCCGCGCTGCTGGGAACACCGCAGTGGAGCAGCCAGCGGGATCCCCGGTGGGTCTGTGCCCCCATCTTCCCAGGCCGGGAGCCTCCGGAGCCGGAGCCGCTGCACCGGGAGTGCTGCGCCAACGGGAACACCGTGGCGGAGCAGCCAGCAGGATCCCCGGTGGGACTGTGCGCCCAAGCCCCCCCTGCTGCCCCCAGCCCCCTTACCTGCCGCAGCCGGCGGCGGCTCCTGCCCCTCGCAGACACTGAGCAGCCCGGCCAGCGCGAGGGCCCAGACACCCCTCATGGTCCTAGATAGGGGAGGGAAGGGGCAGGGATGAGGTGCTGGCATGGGCGACGTGCTGAGAGGGTGCGCGCCGGGCACCGCCTCCCCCGGCACCTCCTTGGCATCCCCTGCAGAAGGGACACCCTCGGGATTTGCCTGTCCCCAAAGAGCATCTCCTTTGGGCGCTGCAGGGAGAAAGGGGCCGGGAGCTGCCCCTGCAAGGGGTCGCAGCGCCCCAGCCCAGCCTGCACCCGGGGGGCACGCTGGTGCGGTGCCCAGGGGTGTCTGTGCAGGCAGACACGTGCAGGTCGGGCAGCAGTGCCGAGCCCGCCCGCTGCTCCGGCGCTGCCAGAGGAACCGCTAGCTCCGGACGGATCCAAGGGATGTGGGGGAGCCAAGCGTGGCGCTGTGCCCTGCAGGATCTCCCAGCCAGGGGGCATTTGGGGATCCCCCAGCCCCCCACATTTGAGGGTTCAACTAGCCCATCTATTTACCCATCTACTCCACACGTGTCCCCAGCCCCGAGATGTGTCCCCAGCCTCGAGAGGTGCTCCCAGACGTGGCTCCAACACAGACCCGGCGCTGCCCACTCGGGAGCCTCGGGGGAGGTTTTGGCCCCTGGGGCCTCGTGTCCCGGTCCCGAGAGGGTCCCCGGGGTGTCGCGCGGGTCGGCCCGGCCCCCCCCCCCCCGGCTGCTTCCTGCCACGAGGCACGGGGGGGCCGCCGGAGCCAGAGCGGGCGCCACATGCCCCCCCCGCGCGACACACGGGACGTGGGGGGTGGGGGGTGAGCAGAGCCCCCTGCCCTGCCCTGCGCCCCTCGCCCCCCGGCCCGGCCCCGCCGCCCGCCCCGCGTGTCCCCCGTCGCCAGCTCCG
>VZSG01001801.1:3514-18541 GCA_013398315.1 Nothoprocta pentlandii
TCCAGAGAATGAGACTCCTCCAGAGAATGAGTCTCTGGGCAGCCTGTTCCAGGGCTCTGTTACCCTCACAGTGAAGAAGTTCTTCCTCGTATGGAGATGGAACTTCCTGTGTTTCAACTTACACCCACTGCCCCTTGTCCTGTCCCTGGCCACCACTGAGAAGTGCTTGGCCCCTTCCTCCCTACATTCCCCCTTCATGAATTTATACATATTAATCAGATCTCCTCTCAACCTTCTCTTCTCCATGGAAAACAGGCCCAGCTCACTCAGTCTCTCCTCGTATGAGAGATGTTCCAGTCCCTTAATCATCTTGGTTGCCCTCCTCTGGATGCTCTCTAGAAGCTCCACATCCCTCTTATACTGGGGAGCCCAAAACTGGACACAGTACTGCAGGTGTGGCTTCAACAGATCTGAGTAGAGGGGCAGGATCCCCTCCTTCCACCTGCTGGCAACACTCCTCCTGTTGCAGGCCAGGATCCCATTGGCCTTCTTGGCCACGAGGGCACACTGCTGACTCATGGTTAACTTGTTGTCAACCAGGACTCCCAGGTCCCTCTCCGTGGAGCTGCTTTCCAGCAGGTCACCCCCCAATCTGTACTGGTGCCTGGGGAACCTCATGAGGTTCCTCTCTGCCCAACTGTCCAGCCTGTCCAGGTCCCTCTGAATGGCAGCACAGCCCTCTGGAGTGTTGGCCACTCCACCCAGCTCGGTATTGTCCACACACTTGCTGAGGATGCCCTCTATGCCCTTGTCCAGGTCATTGATGAACAAGTTGAACAGCACCGGGCCCGGTACTGACCCCTGGGGGACACCACTGGACTCAGGCCTCCAACTGGACTTGGCCCCATTTATCGTGACTCTCTGGGCTCTGCCATCCAGCCAGTTCTCGATCCACCTCACTGTCCACCTGTCCAGTCGACACTTCCTATAGTTTTCCTATGAGAATATTATGGCAGATGGTGTCGAAAGCCTTGCTGAAGTCAAGGTAGATAACATCCATGGCTCTCCCCTCAGCCAGCCAGCCTGTCATCCCATCATAGAAGGCTATCAGATTCGTCAGACATGACTTCCCCTTGGTGAATCCCTGCTGATTACTCCTGATCACCTCCTTCTCCTTCGTATGCCTAGAGATGCTCTCTAGGATGAGCTGCTCCATCACCTTTCCAGGGACGGAGGTGAGGCTGACCGGCCTGTAGTTGCTCGGCTCCTCCCTCTTGCCCTTTTTGAAGACTAGAGTGATGTTGGATCTCTTCCAGTCCTCCAGCACCTCCCCTGCTCTCCAGGACCTCTCGAAGATGATGGAGAGAGGCTGAGCAATAACCCCCGCCAGTTCCTTCATCAGTCTTGGGTGCATCCCATTGGGGCCCATATATTTGTGGGTGACCAACTTGCCTAAATAATCCCTAACCCAATCCTCCTCGACCAGTTGAAAATCTTCCTCTTGCCCATCTATCTCTCTTTTACCTGGGCTCTGTAGTCCTTGGGGCCTAGCCTTAGCAGTAAAGACTGAAGCACAGAAGGCATTTAGTAACTCTGCCTTCTCTCCATCCTCCGTCACCAAGGTACCCATCCCATTCAGCAGCAGGATAACGTTTTCCCTAGCCTTCCTCTTGCTGCCGACGTATTTGTAGAAGCCCTTCCTGTTGTCCATGGCATCCCTTGCTAACTCTGATTCCAAATGGACCTTGGCCTTCCTCATTGCACATCTGCATTCCTTGACAATGTTCCTATATTCTTCCCATGTGGCCTGGCCCTTGTTTCACAGGCTGTATGTTCTGTTTTTTTCATTAACTTTGCCTAGCAGCTCCTTGCCCATCCATACAGGTGTCCTGCCCACCTTACTCGACTTCCTTCTTGTGGGAATGCACCGACCCTGAGCTTGGAGGAAGTGGTGCTTGAATATTAGCCAGCTCTCCTGGACCCCCTTTCCTTCTAGGATCCTGACCCAAGGGAACCGCTCCAAGGAGCTCCCTGAAGAGGTCAATGTTAGCTCTCTTGAAATCCAGGGTAGATATCCTATTTTTTGCTCATCTTCCTCCACAGAGGATCGTGAATTCCAACATCTCAGGGTCACTGCAGCCCAGAGTGCCCCCAACCCTCACATTTCCCACTAGACCATCTCTGCTTGTTAGTATCAGGTCTAGCAGCGCCCCTCCCCTTGTTGGCTCCTCAACCACCCGCACCAAGAAGTTATCTGCAATGTTCTGCAGGAACCTCCTGGACTGTCTGTTCCCGGCTGTATGGTTTTCCCAGCAGATATCAGGGTAGGTGAAGTCCCCCAGGACCAGAGCCTTTAATCGGGAGGCTTCTTTCAGCTGCATGTAGAAGGTCTCATCCACTTCCTCGTCCTGGTCAGGAGGCCTGTAGTTAACTCCCACCACCATGTCGCCCCTGTTGGCCTGCCCTTTAATCCTCACCCACAGGCTCTCGACCCGCGCTCCATCTGCCCCTATGCTGAGCTCCATACCTTCCAGTTGCTCTCTCATGTAAAGTGCAACTCTGCCACCTCGCCTTCCTGGCCTGTCCTTCCTGAAGGGAAGAGATGTTGAGCTGCATGTTGTAAAATGTCAGCTGCTTATGAAGGAGAGCATTGATTTGTCCTCTAACTTGTTTTAGTTTTATTCATACCGTGGTGTTCAATCTCTACCACACCTGACAAAATGACTAGGTGATTTTGGATATAGGCATTGGGGATGGGCCATATCTCATAGTCTGTTTCTGAATGCCTTTGTGTCAGCCAGCCATGTAACAATACAAGTTTCTCTATGAATTATTGTGGAGGATACTGACAGAGCAGAGTTGGATCCATGTAATCAAAATTACTAAAGAATAGCACTATTGTATAGCCATGAAACACCATGTGTCAGGACCAGCCTGTCCTGAGCAATCAGAGGTGGATGATATCTTGTGCAACCTAATAAACTGAGGAGTCGCACTTCTGAAATAGTGAAGAAACGCACCTTAAAGGTGGATTCTAAGTTTAGTCAAATGTATAGTAGGATTGCTTCCCAAGCAATTCCAAGCAGGAATCATCTTTCAGACTGATTGTCTGTCATCCTTTAATAACAACATTTCCCAAATCATTAACTAGAAAAATGGAATACTTCTCTGTGACTGGCAGGCTTTGATAGCTTAGCATTTTAGGAGGTACCAATAAATCCATAGCTACACAGAATGCAACTTATAAATTCTTTTGGATTTCTCATCCAAAATGGAATATCTATAAAAGTAGCAAAGAGTGAGTAAACAGGGCATTGAGTTAGAGGAGATGGCTTGTTGCAGAATGATGCAATGTACCCTTCCAGCCACTAAGTGTTTGTATGAAAGAAGGCCCTCAGACGTGACTTTTGCTCCAGAATAAATGATAATGAGCTTCTTGGCAAAAATTGTAGGAGCAACATCTTACATCTGTGTATGGGAGGAATAGTTATTTTCTTTGGTTTCAGAATTTCCATTACAGCAATAGTATGAGAAAAGTTATACTGCAGCAATATTAGGATATTGGTGAGTTCCTGTCAGAGAAAAATGTTTAATAAATAGCCTAGAAATGTTGTAGGTCATGAGTGCAAGAGACCTTGCACACATAATGTTCAGACATTGGATGTTCTGCAGAGAACAGAATTAGACTGTTCTTATGAAGGTTTTCGGCTGTTTTGAGACAAGGCTCCTTACATAGGTAAAAGTTCTTTTCTCTCTTTCAAGTTGTATTAATATTTACATTTCTAAATAGTGTGCTCGTTGTGCCAGTTTATGGTATGTTGATATATTATGCAATGATTCTGTAAATGACAAAGACCTATGTTTTGAGGAGTGCAATGGCTACAAATAAAAATAAATTAATATGTGTATATTGACACAAATATCTGTATTACACTGTTTCAAACACTTCCGTTAGCCTAAGAGCTGTCTTCAAGAAAGTAATTATTGCCTTGTTTGAATCGAGATATTGCCGCATCTTGTCACCTACGCTGTTAGTTTCTGTGTGCTACATGCATTTCAAAGAATGAATCAAAGCTCAACTCTTACTTTTTTTTTTTTTTGCATTAGAAAAAAAGTGTTCTAAAATGAACACACAGCTATTGATGGGAGCCGCACAGTATATCAGGGATTTGAGGCATGCAGATTCTAACTATAGAGCAGTAGATTGAAGGCTGTTTGATCACACATAGTGACATCTGATTTATCAGAAGTCTTTTGAACTCTGTTGTAGAAAGGTATAAATAAGATACTACTGCGCAACTGTACACAAGAATATATAGGGGTATTTGCTGAATTATGTTGAAGATGAAGTTGATTATACAATGTAGTAGTGAAGAGTGGTCAATAGTATTCACATACAGTGTAGATTGTCCTTGGTTCTCAGTGTTCTGTTATTTTTTTGATTTATTTTTAAATGAAGTAATCAAATCTGCTCTTTGACACACCTATGGATGGCATTGGTACAGAGCAAATGTGTAGTCCCTGCCTTAGTACTTAACTGTTTGCTGAGGAAATGTAGCATTGTTCCAATGCATGTGCTGCAACTGCATGCAAGACTCTTTCGTCTATTTACAGTGGATAAAGAAACTAAGCACCTCTTCTAACATAAGTGTAGCCACTTCAAAATTTTGAATATTTTAAAGTTTAATTCTGCTGCACATATTAATGGCATTTAATTCCTTTCAAATATATGTCCCTTGGGCAAAATTCTAGTAAGAAATCCAACATGAAAAAGTAAAATAAAAAGATATTTAAGGTACATCTGCAAAATATTAGAAATACAAGTGACTATGTTCCCATAAAATATCTTTTCAGAAATACAAGACTATGTAATTTCCATTTGAGTTTTGAAATAGACCATTGCAGAGCTTTTGAGATCTTAATTAATATTTGAGAAATACTTAAAAATGAAGTTATTAACCTAGTAAAAGGAAAGTGATGAAAATGCGGGAGAATGGAACATGTACTATTGCCTATAGTTTCCTTTTGATTTCTAACTTTTTTTTTAACTTTGAAGTCTTTTTGAAAAAAAATCAAAATGGAAAAAGTTGACCTGAGATATTTTTAAAAAATCAATAATAGTAATAATATTTAGTTATTGAAATAAGCAGCCTTAAAGAGTCTGCTGCTTTGAGAAGTAATAGAGAAATGTAACACCATTCTAGTCATAAAATTCAAAGTTAGCATATTAACAACTATGTTATCAGATGTGACTTGTTATACTGGTAAATACTCCTCTGGAAAAGTTTTTCTTTCATGGCACGAAGAAAGAATTAGACTGCCTTAATAATTGCTGATGTCTTTTGTGTCTCATTTCTTAATAAGGTAACTTTATGTGAGACTAGTCTAATGTATGTGGGATGTTGGTCTTGTGCATGTTCTTCAAGAAATTATTTAACTAAGATTTTCTATTTATTTGTAAAGCACTTTGAATATGCTTTTGCTATTCCTCCATGGTTAGGCAGGGATATGTGGATTAGTAGTTGTGCTGCTCTCTGAATATTTTGTAGTCTACATTCTCCACCATATCACAGAATCACAGAATATTCAAGGTTGGAAGGGACCTCTAGAGATCATCTAGTCCAACCTTCCCGCTCAAGCAGGCACACCTAAAGCATATGGCACAGGGTGGCATCCAGGCGGGTTTTGAAGACCTCCAGAGAAGGAGGCTCCACAACCTCCCTGGGCAGCCTGTTCCAGGGCTCTGTCGCCCTCACAGTAAAGTAGTTCTTCCTCACCTGGAGATGGAACTTCATGTGTTTCAGCTTATGCCCATTTCCCCTTGTCCTATCACTAGCCACCAATGAAAAGAGCTTGTCCCCTTCCTCCCTGCATTCTCCCTTCCTGAACTTATACATGTTAATCATATCCCCTCTGAGCCTTCTCTTCTCCAGAGAAAACAGGCCCAACTCACTCAGTCTCTCCTCATACGAGAGATGTTCCAGTCCCTTAATCATCTTGGTTGCTCTTCTCTGGACCCTCTCGAGAAGCTCCACATCCCTCTTATACTGGGGAGCCCAGAACTGCCCCCTATATTCCAAGTGAGGCCTCACCAGAGCTGAGTAGAGGGGCAGAATCACCTCCCTTGACCTGCTGGCAACACTCCTCCTGATGCAGGCCAGGATCCCATTGGCCTTCTTGGCCACAAGGGCACACTGCTGACTCATGGTTAACTTGGTGTCAACCAGGAAACATATCCTACCCCTATATCTGTTATTTTGCTTAGCATTTTAGTACTACAGATGTTTCAATAGCACTGTTGAGCATTTTAGAATATGAAGTGAGGCAGTTTGTATTCAATTACTCGCATTATACTGTAGAGGAGTATTTTCATAGTAGACTGAATGAAATAGTACTGGTTAAAAGTTGGCAGGGACACTGAATTAGTATCTCTTCTTTTGATTGTCATTTTGATTATCAATGCAAAGACTTGGCATATATATATATATTTCTAATGGATTTTTTTTTTGAGCAATATATATATTTTTCTCTTCAGGAAAAAGAAGAATTGATTGAAGAATGGCAGCCAGAGCCGCTTGTTCCTCCTGTATCAAAAGATCACCCATCTCTCAACTATAACATTGTTTCAGGGTAAATCTAACTGAAGTAAATTGCTTTTATTTCAGCTCAAACACTTGGTGACTATATTTTTAAGTGTGTTGCTATGTAAGGATTTCAGTATCCCCCAAAGCTTTCATGAATTCATTGCCCTTATAGCTAACAGGCCTGGATTTGCCACTGAAGATAAAATCTCCTCTGTGCAACCTTATCAAGACAATCTCAAGATAATGCTTTTTATTTTAAATGTTTTAATTCAAAAATTTTAAAATATTGGTGTGGGGGCTTTATCTTAGCATTTATTTTGGGTTTATGTTGTTTGATTTTAATTTGTCTTGTGTTTGAATATTAGGTTATACTTAGAGGTCCAAAAGTGGTTACTGACTTTTGCAAGAGTGGAGTTAAGGGGACCATATCATCACTAAACATTTCAAATGAAACTGATTTTGTGGCTAGCCATTTGGTACATCATGAAATGTAATTCTTTGTAAAGGTAGTAGATTTGGACAATCAAAAATGGAGATGATTGGCAAAGTTGTTTTGTAAAGGAAATTATAGATTTTTGTGAAGAAAACATGGGTCAGCATTACTTTCTTATGTGTTTTGAGGCTTATAAAAACATCTGCAATGTTTTAGCCAAGAGTCACACCATAGTCACAGCGAAGAAATGCCTGTGAAGGATGCTTATTTTAATTGATTTCTGTTATATGAAGAGGGGTTGTTTTTTTTTCTCCCCCTTTTGTTGTTCAGGATTTTGAAACAAAGCAGTACCTTAGAGTAAAATGAAGATTTTGAGAGAGGGAGAATGGAGAGGGATTTTTTTGAGGGAGAATGTAAAGAGGAAGGGCCAAGCTCTTCTCAGTGGTGGCCAGTGACAGGACAAGGGGAACTGGGTACAAGTTCAAACACAGGAAGTTCCATCTGCATGTGAGGAAGAACATCTTTACTGTGAGGGTGACAGAGCCCTGGAACAGGCTGCCCAGGGAGGTTATGGAGTCTCCTTCTCTGGAGGTCTTCCAAATCTGCCTGGATGCCACCCTGTGCCACATGCTCTAGGTGTCCGTGCTGAAGCAGGAAGGTTGGACTAGATGACCTCTGAGGGCCCTTCCAACCTTAACCATTCTGTGATTCTGTGATTTTTTGTTTGTTTGTTTGCTTGCTTTTTTAAGATCAAAACAAAGAAACCTTTTAGTTTGATTCAGAAAATGCTTAAATTCTTATGCTTAAAGTGTTCCTTCCAGTGTAGGGAAAATATTGCAATAGAATGTTAAGATGTTGTGATTGTTAAAATTCATTTTTATAATTGAAGTAGCAAGCCACAAAGTATTCCTTTTTCCAAATAGACATCAGTTTTAAGGGAGAAGTTTTATTCATCTCTTTGTGAATCAACTTTGTATGAAGTAAGTTTTCAACAAGAATGACAAAACTCAGGAAGAAATATTTATGCCTTGACACTGAACTCATATATGAGTTGTCAGTTAAAGGGGGAAAAGTGGGAAAAGGAAATCTTAAAATTGCTTTTTGCCTTCTGTTGTTGATAAACAAAGCTCAGCTACTGTTTGACTGTTTATGAAAACACCAGCTCTTCACTCATAACAATAAATTTCTCTAATCTTTTTAGTCCTCCCGCTCATAAAATCATCGTTAATGGCAAGGAGTGTATAAACTTTGCATCGTTTAATTTCCTTGGACTTTTGGATAATGAAAAGGTTAAGGTGAATGCTTCCTCTTATGTATTGTATGATTCTTCTTTTAGTTTGTATGTTAACTCGAAGTTTAAGAATGGCTTCAGAAAGCGAGGAACTCCTTGCTACTTAGAAGTATAGTATATACTTAGAAGTATAAACCTTGTAATTTTTTTTGCTATTTACATTAGGTTTTTTTTTTCTAAAATTTTATCTGATGGGCTTGTCTGGAGTTATTGATTATCATGTCAGATTAATAACTACTCTGAGTTTTCATTAGAACACAATGAATGATGCTTAAACACTAGTCTAAAAAGCTGTGCTTTGAAATAAATTCACAGTATTCAATATACTATTATATTTCTGTGAAGCTGATTATGTTACAGTGCAAGAACTAGTATATATACAGTGGCATGAAGTTATATGAATTATATAGAAGAGTTGATCTGTTTTAGCAATATTTTTTTGGTTGGTTGATTTTTGTGTTTTTTTTTTTTGTTGTTGTTCTTAAAGAATGCAGCCCAGGCATCTCTGAAGAAATATGGTGTTGGCACTTGTGGACCTAGAGGATTCTATGGTACTTTTGGTCAGTAACTTTTTTTAATTTACCTTTAAAGATGTTCAGACTGGGATAGTGAGTTGGATAAAGTAGTTCTATGTGTAGGCCACAAATTATTTCCCTCACTCTGAAGAACAATTGCCCTTTAACTTTTTTTTTCTATAATGGTAAGGATTGACAGCATTTATAGCATTGTTTTTATCAATTTCTATGCCTTTTTTCACTCTGTCCCTTCAGTACTACGCTTGGAGGAAAGTTACAAAATTACAAAGTTAAATATAGTCTGCTTTTTTTTTTTTTCTGCTGCAGTAGAGAAAAATGAGTATATTAGCATTTAATCGAGTATGATGAATTTGTGATTTGTGAAGTTAGTAATATATTTAAGTAATATATTTAAGTAGGCCACAAGAGGGCAGGCTGATGTTTGCCTTCTGTGATAAAACTTATTTACCTAATTCTATAGAAAGAATGAAATTTTCCTTTATTTATGACCTTAATGTTTTAATGAAGAGGTTTGTATAGTGTGAGAGGGTGTTACTGGGAGATTTTTTTTTCTTATTATTAAGAAGCATGCTGTTGAATATTATCCTCTAGAAATGTTTCTTCATACATGTTGGTATTTTGAAATATTGACTGGAAACCAAAGAGTAATAAATGAATAGCTGCACAGTTGTAGGCTAAAAAAACATTGTTTTGTTGGCTTGTGAGCTTTCCTGATGCTTCCTAGAAGTGATGGAATTTGCAGCATGTTTATGCTGAAATGATTTCATGCACCTAGACTTGACCTGAATTTAGCAGAAGGCTAGCATGGACTTTTTCAGTTAAATTAAATGATCGCATAATTCCTACATTTATTCTGATTTTTTTTCTTTTCTTTTTTTTAACTGGAAAGCTCAAGGAGACTCATGCATCCTACTTCTAAGTCCAGCTTGATTCTTCTGCTTTGGTGCTTTTTTTTTTAGCAATTATTTGAAAGAGATTGTGATTAAAAGTTCATTATCTCTAGTAAATGAGAGATAGTCAATAGTTCTCATTCAGAATCAGGCCCTCTTAGGGGCTGATATCTCATAGCAGCATTAGCATTCCCTTCTTGGGAAGGTAGATACTGTGTTCTAATTTATTCTGAGTAGAGACTTGATTCTTTGCATCTCTGCCTGTCTGAAGAGTTTGAGTTTTCTTGGATTTAATGGGACCCTATTAAGATTTTTGCTTTTTACTCTACTGTATCCCTGGAAGCTATACTGCATGCTTTTATTCCTTGCTAACCTTAAAATGTTGATAGGCAACCTAAAAAAATCTAACAACCATCATTTCAGTACTTATCTGAACTGTGAAGATAAGGGTGATCTAGCAGAAAAGATTTATAAAAGGAAATGTGGGCTTTGATCTCAGCAGTCCTACTCTTGACTAGGATGTTAGTAAATGCTATACTCTAAACTGGCATTTTTCTGCAACTCCTGACATTACTAGCTCTATTAAGATTTCGTAAATATGCAAAAAGATGTTTCAATCATATCTTCCTCTGCAGATATACTGTAGTTACTAATTGCAGCTCTCCTTTCAGGTAGGGTAATGTAGCCGGATTGAAATAATTCAAGCAAATTATTGCAATTAAGAATAGGCAAGTTAAGTGTTATCCTGTTTTTATTGTGATGGTAGTGAACCTTAACTAATGTTGCCTTACGCATTTCAAATTCAAAAACAAAGCGTCCAAACAAAGCATTAAACAAAGCATCCTTTCTGGTACTCTGATACGTGATGTTCTATCAGCTTTGTTTATGCTACATTTCACTCTTACCTGTAGTGATTGCCTTCAGAAGACTTAATATTCTCATTCTTGGCAAAATTTACTAGGCTTTAAAGTTGTGTGGGTTTGTTTGTTTGTTCGTTTTTTGTTTGTTCGTTTTTTGTTTCTCCCCCTCCCCTCTCTTATTGACTACAGTCAATAGTCTCCTAATGACTACAGCTGTTTTCTTCATATGCTATTTGTTGTAATGCTGTTACTATAAATAAGTAATCAATAGATGATTGTGAAAGCAGCCATAGTTAGTCTTTCTGATATGAAAGCAATTAAACTAAGTTTGTTTTAATTTTTCTCTCAAATAGATGTGCACTTAGAATTAGAAGAACGACTTGCAAAATTCATGAGGACAGAGGAAGCTATTATATACTCATATGGATTTGCCACAATTGCCAGTGCTATTCCTGCATATTCAAAAAGAGGAGACATCATGTTTGTGTAAGTACTGTTTTTACCTTGGGAAATTACAGATTTAACAGTCCTACTTTAAATATTTTTTGATTGCTGTAAGTCAGCTCAGCTGAAAAACAAGGTTTGTGCATAATACAAGGGTGTATGGAAGTCTGACATTAATTTTCTTAAGAAGAAAACTAATCATATATGCTTTTCTCTTATCGACTACTGGCTTTGAATTAACATTATAAGAACAATTATATTGGGTTAAACCAAGGTTTCAGCAATCCCAGTATCTGGTCCTCGAGAGTAGCCAGTAGCAATTTGTCTAGGAAAGAGTAAAATACCAGGAGAAACAGTGTAAAAATGCTCAAAAAATTCTCAGCTCAAGGGGAGGTTTAAACCTTTGTGGAATTTTCTTAATATTCTCTCTCTCTCTCTCTCTCTCTCTCTCTCTCTCTCTCTCTCTCTCTCTCTCTCTCTCTCTCTCTCTCTCCTGTGACAGTGCTCCTGTGACATGTAATTTTTCAGTGTAACTGAGCATTGTATGAATAAATATCTTAGTGTTGAATGTAACATCTACTAGTTTCAATTGATGCATTTGATTTTTATAAAAAGAGACAGTAAACAGTTGTTGCTTGCCTATCTTCTAGATACCACAGAAGCTTTTGTAGCTGTCTACTGTAAACGATTTTCAGTTATCTCCAAGTGTAAGATTCACAGTATTATAGGCACATCCTTGTGCTTTTCTGCTAGGGCCAGAGCAAGACCCAGGAAAGAGAGCTTTTGGGATGATAAGGGAATTGTACCCAGTTCACAGGTTTCACTCAAATGAATAGATGTCACATACAAGCAAAAGGACCAGTGCACACTTCAAAAAACCCTGTAGGCTTGCTTTCAATGCAATATGTCAGTGCTATAGTATATAGGAAAGTTGAAAAGCTTTGGAAATATGTTTCAAAATGTAAATTTAAGAAGTTTTAATAGATCTGGTTTTAACTACACCTGAGTATAGATAGCAACTCAAAAGCAGGACAGTCCTAAAAAGATCATGGGTCAGCTTTCTTCTTTGAATAAATGCTAAATCAAGTGTAAACTTAAAGGGCTTGATGTATTTACAGAGATGAAGCTGCCTGCTTTGCTATTCAGAAGGGATTACAGGCATCTCGTAGTAACATCAAGTTATTTAAACATAATGATATGGCTTACCTGGAACGACTGTTGAAAGAACAGGAGACTGAAGATCAAAAGGTATAGTTCCTTTGAGATTTGAGATGTTGTATTCTTTTGTGCCCTATCACTTTTTTTTTTCTCCTTTTTTTTGCCCCTTCTCTCCCCTCCCCCATACACATAGTCTGTATGTGTACAATCATATCAAGACATCCTGAGTAGGAAGGGATAGATCTTACCACTAGAGCTTTTTTGCAGTATTTGCAGTATTTGTTCTGTAGTTGTATTGTTTGTATTTTATCCATAAAGTTCAAATTAATTGATTATAGTTTGTTACAAAGCAAAGAATCTTAAATTTTGTGCAAGAGTTAAGTTTTTAAACTATTAGCAAAGAAAAATAGTTCAATGACACATTTCAACTTCTATTACAAATGATAAATACTAAATTTAGACTAAAGTAAAAACTTTGTTAGTAACTATTGATACCAACTGAAACCATATCTTTCTCTGAAGAATCCCCGCAAGGCCCGTGTAACTCGAAGGTTTATTGTAGTGGAAGGGTTATATATGAATACAGGAGATATCTGTCCTCTTCCAGAATTGGTAAGTGGTTTCAGTTTGCTTTTTAAACTCTGTATATGAACAACCATGACAATAAGACAATATGGTGCGATTAAACCCACAAAGAAGTTTGCTTATAATTTTTAATTTATCTCCTTCCTTCCTCAAATATTCGTGAAATGGGGATCCCAAATTGACATGTTATTGAAATTCCTGATCAGTAAGTAATAATATATTGGGGAATAAATTGAATAAATATCCAGTTAATGTCTCAGTTTTCAACCTGTAAAATCTACTCTATTTTCAAAAACTGTATGTTGCTAAATTGTTAAACTCAAATTATATCTTAAAAAAAAAAGTTTCAAAGAAACCTTCATACTGCTGTAATAAACAGTATCTCCAAGGAACACACGTTATTATTCAACATAAATTGGCTTGTGATGCAGACTGTAGGTAAAGAAAGAAATGCTGTGAAAACATAGTATCTTGAAAGTGTTTAATAACTAGACAAGAGAAACTAAAGCTTTTTTTTTGTACATGATCATTAGCATTTATGAAATTTACTCTATCTTTAGCATTAAATAGCGATAATGGTTTGAAAGATTTTTTGATTTCTTAATGACAGAATTCAACTTTGGAGCTATATTCAGGATACTGTAGTTGTCTGTCTTTACCTTGTTTCCTTCCACTCGTTTTGTTATCAAATTCTGATGGCGTTATCTTATGTTTTGTGTTATTTCCATTGTTTTAGATAAAACTGAAGTATAAATACAAAGTTAGAATTTTTTTGGAGGAGAGCCTTTCGTTTGGAGTACTTGGGGAACATGGACGAGGAATTACTGAACACTTTGGTGTAAACGTAAATGCCATTTTCCTGTGTTTTCTTTTGTTGTTGTTGTTGTGGTAAATGAGACTTGTAGAGAGAGAAATTTGGCTACTAGTTCCTTGTGGCATTAATAATATTTACTAGTCTGTGATAAAGATTCTATCATACTTTTCCCTCTGTCCATTTATCAGCAGGAAAGAGTCCAGGGCTTGGCACTATTTCACCTGCTTACCTGAAATATTTTTTTTAAAGAATATATACCTTTAGTGCGGCAGACAGAGAGACTCTTACAACGCATAATTTCATACTTTTTTTGATGCTCAGTGAAATTACAATTATTCTCCAGCTCCATATGCCCCAAAATTGGTATGCTTGCACAGAAATATTTGGAGATTAAGGGTAAGTCAGAAAAGTCTTCTCAGTGGCTACTTCCCAATGCCTACTGCGATCTACTGCCTTTGACTCAAGGAGAAAAAAAAATAGGAGAAAGCTTTTGATAGTCCTTTCAAAGGTGTTGTCCTACTCCTTTACTGGCAAATTCAGCCAAAATATTTTCCCAGCAAGTCCTTTTATAGTCTTCTGCTGAGGAGTATTAACATGGAATGATCTATATATTTTTGGAATCTTTGTGGTTCTTTGCTACTGAAACCGGCGGGGGGGGGGAAGCTCTTTGACAGCCAGTCTCTTCCCAATGTGAGGTATCATTTAATGCCTCTCAAGGGCATTGTCAGAGTTCAGTTAAAAGTTACATATCAAATTTTGGTATTCCATCTTCTCACTATTTTCTACTCCTACCCCTGCTTTTTCTTTGTTTTAACTTTATTCAATCTAGAGTGTGTGTGTGTATGAAGGGGGGGGGGGCACTGAATGAATAAGACAGTTATGTCTCTGGGGTTTAAACTGTGATTTAACTAGGCTTGTGTTCAATTTTGGTCACATTATAACTTATTGTCTGTCATGGGACTACTTACATTTGTAAAGGACACCATGATACTGAATGCTTTGAAGAGTTTTGACCCATTGTGTGCGTGTGTGTGTGGTGTTCTGTGCATTGCAATGCCTGAAAGAGAATCAGCTTATGCAAAAATATATAGAGATCCATACATCTTCATTTTTCAAGTCCCTTTTGTATAGCTTAATATTATTAAAATTGCTGCTTCATTAGAATATGAAATTTAATTCTGAACATTATAGTATTTATAATAATAAGACACATTTTGATGTATTTTAGTCTTGACTTAAAGGCATTTCTTGATAACTTTCTTAATTTAAATGGCAGATAGATGATATAGATCTTATCAGCGCAAACATGGAAAATTCACTGGCTTCTATTGGAGGATTTTGCTGTGGAAGATCTTTTGTTATTGATCACCAGGTAAGCCAGGTCTTATTTTTATATGTCATAACAGAATTAGTTATTGAGAAATGGGAGTGGTTTCTCAACTTAGAAGAACATTATAAATTGAATATATAAATGCAGAACATTATAAATGGA
>VZSG01001802.1:2792-12834 GCA_013398315.1 Nothoprocta pentlandii
CAGCGTGTGAGGAGCGGCCAGAGCACGGCTAGAGTGAGTGAAAAGGCAGAGTGTGTGGAGCAGGGAGAGGTAGCCAGGGAGCAGGAGGGAGAGGAGAGCGAGGAGAAAGAGGAGAGAGAGGCAGAGGGGATGGCAGCTCACCTTGTTCACCAAGGAGGAGAAGGCAAGAGCAGTGGATGAGAGAGCTTGGAGTTGCGCTGCCTTTTATACTGGTCCCGATGCCCGAGGCCCAGAGACGCATTCTTATCCATGTCATACATTTACCAACACTCTCATCTTACATGCAAATCCTACTGATCTCCCCAAATGATATCTTTACTTATTTCCTGTAATTCTCCTTCTGCCTTCCATTGCTTATGACGTGCCTCTTCCTCTACAGGGATGTCTGTCCTATTGCAGAATGATGACATGATTTTCACAGAAAATAGTGTGAATTCACATCATTTAGACATTTATGGTTCTCTGTTCAGGGAGAAATACTTTTTTGTTCTCTCTTAGTTTAAGCTTTGCTAATGGATGTTCATTTGGGTAAGAGAAACATGCCAGACATGCACTATATGCGTGTAACACTTTTGTTTGTTATGCCAGCGGATTTCCAGATATTTTTCACTCTTTCTTAGGATTGGACTGTGTAATAATTCATATATCTTTTTGGACATTATTTTTGCACAGTAATATAAAACCAATATGTTGATCAGTCTGAGTATCAACACTCAATCTCTCCTCGTTACATAGCAGTTTATTGCCATGAAGTTATATATCCTGAGATCTTGTGCAGAATTCTTGATAAATAAGTTGATTTTATTTTATTGTAACTATTTTTTTAGGGAGAGTTTCCCTTCAGCCCACCACATTGTCCTCATTTAAAACATTTTGGGTAGACACAGAAAATACAAGGGAAACTCAGTGCAAGGACAGTGAACTCTGCAGATCAGTTCTTTCTATCTGGCCAGACATTAAGTTGAACATTCGAGATATCAATCAAACACCACGGTGCTACATCAGACACTCTAAACTCCTGTGAAGTTCCCACAAAAGAAAAAGACTTTGAATCACTCATGTACTAACAACAATAGAGACTGCAATTGCATAACACAAAAAAATACCATACTAAATATTCTATGTGAAACTCAGTGGACAAAGTGTTGCAGGGGTTAAGAGTCTTCGGCTTGAGATTTTAACATGGCAAAGTAGCTGCTTTTTCAGAGCAATCCAGAATAGACGTTTTCCTCGGCGGAAAAATCCAGCTCAGTAGTCATAGGGAATACATTCTGTAGTGATCATCAGACTGGGATAAGTGATAACTTCCAGGAGCAATGGAAATAGTAATAAAAAAAAAAAAAAAAAAAAAAAAAAAAAAAAAAAAAAAAAAAAAAAAAAAAAAAAACTTCTACAAAAGCATGTTTTATTTCTAGTATTTTTTTTCCTACCTGGTAATACCAGAATCTTGATTTTCTGTTTTCTTCCATTATATATTTAGAAACCACTGAGGTGTGTCCACTTGCAGATCCCTTAGTCTGCAGAGCAATATTGAAGCTTCTCCTTTGGCTTCTTTAAAGGAAAGAACTTCAAAGTCAGTCCCAAATATTCATTAATGGTTGAGACATACAAAATGCATATCCTATGTAAATATTTTAAGTATATGACAAAATGCAAATAGTTATGTCACTTGGATAATAACATTACTTTAAGTTGGAGAGTCTCAGTTACTCCCTAAACAAGTAATATTTAATAGCTTCAGAAACAGAAGTGATTATTTTTTTCATTAAAAGTGGTTTTGCATTTGCCATAAGAACCCTCTATAAAACTTCTGGAGCTGATCCTCACCTCCTCCAAGTTTTTATGACTGTGTGAAACAGTAGCACTAGGGGACTGAGCAACAATGTTAACATCCCACTTTCCCAAGCACTAGTCTGATGCCATAACCATCTCTGTTGTTACTATCAAAATTTGATTCATTTGTTTCCTTTGAATTGTGTCTTCTCTCCCTTTGTCTTTCACCAACATAAATTGGGATTTTGTGTTTTATTTGCTTGTCTTTTAAGAAAAGAGCAGTTGTGGATATCCTAGTCCTTTCTGAAGGGCAACATGTCCTTCTGTGCTCAAGCTTTGGTTGACCTTCATGATGCTTCTCCATGCAGTGACCTTGACCAAGGGGTCTGGATGGATACCCAGAGCCACCAAGGATGACGAAGACTATTCTCATCTGCATAATTCATCACTCTGTTCTCATACAAGAAGTCCTCACTGTCAACCCGTGGGACAAGCTAATCAGGTAGAGCTTCACATTCTCTGGGAGCCTGGCCATGCCCTTCCTTAGGGACAGCTTTCTGATCTGGAGCTGTTTACCTTCTACCTGGTGGCTTCTTTAATAGAGTGGCATTTTTTTTTCTGTCTGTAAATCCCTTCTAAATTACGAGGTGTGCTGGAGGGATCCCTCAGGCAATAACTCTTATCAGAAAGTCTTGTGGCCTCCTTATACATCACAAGCCCTCATTATTGATTTACAAATACAGAGTGCTCTGTTAATATATTTAAAGTGTAGCAGTGATTTTAGACACCCGTGAATTGAGTAATATTATCCTTTTTAAAATAAAGAGATCAAAGTCACATTCCACTAATCAAGTTCTAATCAGGTCATGATTTCCTGCCTCGTAACACAGGATTTTTTTTCCCCCTTTACACTGCGTTTGTATCAGATTGTGTTCACCCCTATAACATCTCTGCTGACTCTTGACCCCAGTGGATGCAAATTAACATCTCTTAAGCTGTTAAGCAGGAGTGATTTGAACCCCTTCTTGTAAACTCCATCTCCCTGGAGGTCTCTTGCAGCTCTCCTAGCTCTGACTCACTGTGTGGGAGTCTTGGAGGAGGTGTTATGGGGTGTCACTGGGCTTGAAGTGATGCCAGAGAGCATAGCTATTACTTTTGTGACCCTGCAGAAAGATTTGTCCTTCTGTACCTATTACTTCAGTCATTGGTTGTACCTAAGGAACCTGCAGGCTTAGAGGAGTGAATTCATCTTACATGATATATAGGGAGAAGGACTTTATTTCTCTTCTCAGTCCTGAATTTTCTTCCCCTCCAAGAAGCTGGATCCTAGACTCGGAAAGTGTTGTCCATTCATGGGCCAGTGGTATGACCGTGCAACAGAGTCTCCTCAGCTGCTTTTGCCAGACTGATGAGCAGCAGAGGATTCCAGTTCCCCAAATGCTGTGACCACATCTGCAGCTGGGACTGAAAAATTCTCTTTGCAGGTTTTATGTATGAGCTTCCTTAACCATGCAAGTAAGTAAGATGCTATCATTACTGGGGAACTATTTTACCTGGTGGGATTGCTGAGAGACTTCAAAATTAAAAAAAAAAAAAAAAAGTGCTTATTCTTCCTCTTTCATGCTGAACAACTTTTGACTCTCTCATTTACCAGTATTCCTTTATTTTCTTCTTTTTATTTTTCCTCCATAATTCTGCAGTCCTCATCTTTTAAATGATTCCTGCAAGAGAGGTGTGAAGTAATGACAGTCATTGGGAACGGCCTGCGGAAGTTTCAGATCAAAGGATTTAAAAGCACTTTGCAAAGCCTCATTAATGATTTATAAATGCAAAACACTTATTATCATATTTTAAGTATCTGGCATGATTGGGGTGCTTTAGAACGGAGTTACAAAGTCACCCTGAAATATGCGTCAAGGTTGTTAATGCACATTCTCTAGCTGCTTGCATCATACTTCATTTCTGCTTGATTTGCATTTGAAAAGCAGCTCTACACTATTTTAAGAGCACGTTTAGAAATACGAAGCTAGCATATCAGCAGGTTTAAACCAGAATATTTTCCCTGGTTTCAGCACTGTTCACACAGCTGTAGACGGAAACGTGCACCAAAAGCACATCCCTAGAGGCCTCAGTTTTCTTGTAATATTTTTCTACTTCCCACCTGAATCCCTTTGACACCTGTCAGAAACAAACAAAGCAAAACAAAGGAAATAAACAAACAGCAACAACAAAAGCCAAAGCTGGATCAGGCTATTCTGATAAATACAGAGAATATGCAAATCTTGCTCCAGTAAAAGAATAAAAATAAAAAGCTACGTAACTAATTAGGACTTCAAGTACAAAAGATTCTTTAATATTTCAGTCAATTTAAGAAGGTTTCTACCACCCAGGCCTCCCATTTCTCTCCTTACTCCTTCTTTTATTTGCTTGTTTTATTGGTTTGTCTTTAACTGTTCTTTTCAGGAAAGTAGGCAAAACCTACAGGTTAGGCAGGTTAAGACAATTATTCCATGATAGCCAGCAATTACCTTAGGGATGATTTTTAATGTAGGTTTTCATTAAAAGAATTTCTTTTAATAAAGATCATTATTCTACAGTTATTAATTTACAGGCATGAGTAATTGCAGAGTTCTTAAAAGACAGCTCAGGTTTCAAAATATATAAATGAAGGCACTGATTTTAACTGGAGAGGTCATCTTAAGTACCTGAAGTATCTTTGAAAACCTCGATTTCCTGCCCTGTGTAAAAGCTAAATTATGCTTACGTCAAGTAGATCTCTGCAATAGTAGGATTTCGTCTTTGAAGGACTCATCTTTTGTCTAAAATCATCAGTCCCAGACAGAAGGTCACAGGTGTCCAGAACACAGGTCTAATCTTGGTTATACACACTTTATTCATCCTACAGGCTGAGTTTTTGCACCAAATCCTCACTGCAGTGTGGAAACAGTATTGGGAGAATGTGGTTATAATGGATACTCCTGGAGTTAAATCAGTTATTAAAACTCAGGAAATCTGCTTTTACTCTTTCTCTGCTGCAAATTTCTTACCTAAAACTGGAAGAGTCACTTCAGGCCACACCAAAAATTGTTCCCTGTGCTTTTCTACACCAAAAGCCCCTCCCTTAATCCCTGCGCATTAACTTTGTGTTTGAGAAGATAATCCTCTCTCTCTCCCACTCTTTCTCTCTTTTGTTTTACATATCTAATCAGTTTGAATGCTTGTTACTCGGTGCAGAGACTTGCCCTTTTGTTTGCCCCATGCAATGCAATCTTCGTTATGACTTCAAAGAGTTATTGGAGTTCAAATAACAAATAATAAGATAAATGCCAGTGAGGAAAGCCCATTTTACTCCAGGCTGTCCCATTTGCTCACCAAGTGACCTCTGACAATTCATTTAACCTCTGTGCTTCATTTTATTAAACCTGCATAATAACTAGAATTAAAATTTGCCCAAGGCAATTAAAAAAAAAAAAACTGCAAGGGAAGTGCTGGGTGATGTTTTAAAAAAGGGCCAGAAACTGCCCAAAGAGCAAGTCTTGAGAAGTTCCAAGATGTAAAAAGTGATATAAAGAGCTGGAGGAAGTGGATGGGATGAGCACAAAGCACTGAAGAGCTTTGGGAACAGTTTTTAGAAAGGAGTGAGAAGTCCTGGATAAAGATGTTAGATTAAGCTTGGATTAATGGCTCAAGATGATTAAGAGGCAAAAGATGAGTATGGTTGGCAGCTAAGCTTTTCTCACTGCCCATTTCCAGCTACCTTCCTGCAATGTTTGTTAAAAACTATATTGGGTTTCTTCTGTCAAGAGCAAACTCAAATGCAAACGGTCTGAATCTCCACCTAGATACGTTCCTGCCTTAGAAGCCACAATGAGGCTGTGGGGCCCTGTTGCCCAAAGGCTGTTATCAAAACCTCATTTGCTGCTTGCAAATTTATATTCAGACTGAAGGACAGCCCCTGCCCTTCACTCTGCAGACATATTCCTGTCTCTCGTGCCTTGCAAACACAGAGGTAGCACTCCTTTGATCTTAATTATTACTTCCCCCAAATTTTCCCTCGTAGTATAAGATATCTGTAGCTTAGGAGGAGGTCGACAGGACAGAAGAATTTGCAGGGGCTCGTGAGCTGAACAAAAGGTTTCAGGTTATTTCTCAGTTGTTTATTCAGATCAAACTTTGTGCATTGAGTATGGTAATGCACCTCGACAAGTGGTGCCAGGCTTGTGAAGTGTCTCTCCACATATGTTATTGAGTGGTATCCTCAGTATTGCAATAAGATTTTAATTAAAAATTTTAATTAAAAATAGTTTTTTAAAAAATTTGTATTTAAAAGAAAAACAAAAAACTGTTTGTTTTGATTTATGAGCTGGTGACTGTTAGACAAAAAGCTGACAAGTGTGTTCCCAGGAGAAGAGAGGCTCCCTTCTCCTTATTTGACATGACACTGCTGAAATATTGATTCCCTCTTTAAGGTGTTTATAAAAACTTGTCCTTCATCATGTTGCAGTAACCTCTGGTTCATTCAGGGAGGCCTCAGCAAAGCCCCTATTTTCCAAACTTACCATCAAGGTTGAGTCTCATCTTCTTCAGGAGCAAAACCTGGGGAGGAGCAGGACAGCAAGAGAAAGGAAAACAAAAGTCTCCTTAGATGAGCTATTTCTCAGGTGCTTTTCCCAGTCTTCATCTTTTTACTGACCTAGAAGAACAAAGCCTAGAGAGAAACACCAGTCCCAGGTGGTGTCTAGTGCCCTGGGATGGGCAATGTCCCCAGCTCTGCAACATCCCAAGACTTTGCCATAGCTCTGAGCCAACCACCAGAAGCAATTGGCGACAAGTGGCTTTTTAATTGCAACACAGTCAAAGCCTGCAAACAGAGCTGAAGCGAATCCACCTGCTTTGGTTGCATTTTATGCAAGCACAGTTTGCAAAGACCAGTGTGGAAGTGGAGAATGCCAAGCGCTTTCCCCAGGATGAGCGCACCCTGCTCAAAGGCAACCCATCTCATTGGGAAGAGCTATGAGTTTGTTGACTTTTTCTCCTAAATCCTGGTGAATGTTCGCTGTCAGGGATAACAGCCCAAAGACAAGCTCTGTAACCTCTCTTCTCTTCTGTATTGGACAATAATAAACATTTGCAAAATGAAAATAAAATCCTCCTCCCTTAAGGCAAACAGCACCGCTGATGCTCCTTGAATCTCTTTCACCGATTACCTTTGAGGAGAAAAAAATAAAAGCAGTAAATACCCAAATGCTTGGTCAGTTCATGCTGTAGCTGAAAGGTGTTTAATGGAGAATATCCATGTTTTTGACCCATGAAACGCTGAAATGAAGCTGACCTGCAGGGTGTAGCGCTCAGCACAGTGCGTGCTGGACCTCAGCGCCAGCAAACACAAACAGCAAGCAAAACAGTTTCGTTCCGTACAGAAGTCATGCATGCAGAGAGGTTTGTTTTGCAACTAATTAGGACTTCGTGCAAAAAGGGTGTCACATCCTCCAGGCAATTTGACTAAGTGTATAAAAGCATTTGCTACGTCGAACTCTTCTAATCACTTTTCTTAAACTCTTCTCCTTGGTGATCCAGGTAAGTCAATTTTGAATCAATTACTTATTGCTATCTAAATATTATCAAATGATAGGTTAAACTTAGTAAATGGTAAGGGGTATTGTTCCAGAAAGATACTTTCTATTGTCCTTCAATTTTATGTCAATAGACTTTTTAAACTACAGACATGAAAGCTGGCACTCGCCAGCCGCGTTAATGTTCCAGGGCATCCATTTAAAGCAGGGATGATCTATACAGTTCCCTCATAGCTTTGAATATTTTTCATAATTTGATACCGGAAAGTGTTCTTTCATATTATAAAGACCATGCCACAGCAAACATAGATTTTCATTGAAAAAAAAAAAAAAAAGAAATCATTTTCTTTGAAGCTCTCGGCTGCCTTTAATGAAGCTCTTTTCTCATAGAAAAAACACTCTTTTCTCATAGCTGAACAATTTGCCCTCAATATTCTCAAAATCCTATGGAGCATAAGCTCAGATTTTCTTCTTAAGAAGTCAATGGCCTGCTGTTTTTCTTTAAAATATATTTCTAGTGTTGAATGCCAGACCTAGAAGGAATGTCCAAATGTTCCTTCCTCCTTCCTTTGCACATGTGCTAGGATGAACTTCTGCAAGTCGTTCACCTGTACAAGTCCACACAGGGTTCCCTGCTTTTGGGCCGAGTCGCTGGAGCAGCTCTTTCCCCGGCCAAATGCAAAACTAACAATTTTGGAGCCAGCTCTTCAGCTGGCAAAATATCCTGCTGTTGCCTGCAAGTCAACGGCACAGGGATAATTAATGTGAAAGCGCTGAAGATGCAGCTTTGAGGACTGCAGAAGACAACAGCGGTGTGTGGCTAAAACAAGAAGTCCTGATGGAGACACAAGAAATCCCCCCCAAATTTTGGCAGGAACCCAGAGATAATCAGTGGAATTTATTACGGAAATCAATTTAGGCCCACCCTCTATGCCAACCCCTTAATCTCTCCAGCTCAGTTTCAAACTGATAAAGTGGAGATAATTATCACTTCTCCCTTGCTTTGCTTGCCAGGTCTAATTAGTGTGGGCACAATTCAGGGCAAGGACTGCATAATTAAAAGATGCCCAAGAAAAATCTGACCTTGATAGCAGGTAGAGGTTTAAAGAGCTGTTTGATTACAACTAAAAAATACTTTAACACAGAGGCAAATAAAAGCTGGGCGGATCTCTATCCTTTTTCTTATGTTGCACTTCTATCCAGGTGAGATAAGGTAACTTGCTTCACTGCAGTGCTTCTGTTCGGTAAGTGCTGAGAGGCTTTAACCTGAAGTCGGGAACATGGAGCAGCATTTGGTGCTTTGAATAGTATTTGAGTATGTAAAAGTGAGGGAGAGCAATGGAACAGGGTAGGAGTCAGAGGAGGAGAAGAAGCAAGAGGACCAGTCTAGATTAGGCTGAATATGGTGGTGGTCTAAAGAAATATCATCAGGTGGTCTAAAAGACATCAGGATGCAATGACGTTCTAGGTTTGCTTGAGAAGAAGAGTTACTGGATGGAAGGAGGGAACTGGGTGAACATCTAACTGCACTTGCTAGTAAAATCACGCTGTCTAACATTTTGCGAATAATCATGCAATCTAACCTGAGAATCCACCTTCTTCTGGAAGTTCTGGTGATACGTAAACAGGTTGCTGGACTGACGCCTTCCCTTCTCTGCTCCCATCCTGCTGTGTTTCAGGTCTACGTCTGCGCCATGTCTCTCCATGACGAGTGCTGCGTGCCGCCGGGGGTTGCCTGCCCTGAGCCCTTTGCCCTCACCTCCAATGAGACCTGTGTCATTAAATACCCCGACACCATAGTGGACCTAGTGGACCCTGACTTGCCACCTCGTTCTGTGATTTATCCTGGGCCAACTCTCACCACTTTCCCACAACAAACCATAGTGGGATCTACAGCCTTGTTCGATCTCAGGGGCTTTCTTGGCTCCAGGGGATCTGTTGGGTTGAGGGGCTTGTGCAGTTCTGGGACAGTGTTTGATTCAGGATTATCATTCCTTGATACAGGAAACTGTAATCCCTTCTCTCCTCTATTCTCCAAGCCATTTTGCTATAGAACTTGCAGGCCAACCTAAATTCCATATGAATTTCCATGGATTAAGTGCAAAGCAGAATTGAAAAGTAAGACAGATTGCGGCTAAGCTTTACGGATAACGGATTGTAGAAGTGCCGATCTCCCCGGGGTCCATAAGCATGCGGCATCCTGGCGTGAGAACCATACAAGGACTAGAATTCCCAGATGAGAAGAAAATTAAATTTTGGTTTTTGATTTTTATTTAAAATTAGGATTAAATTAAAAGGAAAAAAATCCATGAAAAAAGAATTTCAAAAAAAAAAAAAAAGAAAAAGAAAGAGTTTTGGCTTGGTAAAAATGTTAACCTTCAATAAATTATTTTTTTTTTTATTCCAACATTGACTTTTTGTTATCAGGTCCTCTTGAAATAAAAAGCAGAAAATCATGTTTTGAAATTACACACCTGAAAATTTTGAGTTCCAAAACACTATTTTATCAAAATAGGAATTTGTGTGTTTATTTTTGCTGAAGCAACATTTCCCATCAGGGAAAACAAAACAAACAAAAACCTCCAAGTACCTATCAGCCCTACTTGGCATTTCTTAAAATTAAAAAATTTTAAATCTCGCTTGTGCTTTATTTCCTCTTAAACCCATGATGTAACAGCTTACCTTACCAGCTTATC
>VZSG01001802.1:13599-24281 GCA_013398315.1 Nothoprocta pentlandii
AAAAAAAAAAAAAGATGTCAAAGTTGGCTAGAAGCAGAAAACTACTACTTGGCAAGATTTTGAAGCAGAAACCTTTCTCCTGCTGTCATTTCTGCATGAGTCCATTTTCTTGCAACAGCCCTTCCCACCTTCCAGGATGTTTTTCACCGCAAACTCACTTGAGTTCCTGGAGTCTGCAAAATTAAAAATGCAACATCTTTAAATGTAATGTCTGATGCACGCTGCAAGATCCCTTCAGTAATAACACATATCTAAGTTTTCTGAGAGTTTCACAAGCATTAATTATATTTGTACACAAGCACAATAGAACAGCACGTTTGCAGCTGTTGCTAAACAATGGTTGCAAAACACACGGCAAACATCTTTGGATTTAGACATCCAGATGTTGAGCAACATCCTCACTTTGGAAATAGGTGCAGGAGGGTTGCATGCATCGCTTGCCACATGGCAGCGTTGTTTTACATGAAAATAAAAGAAACCATTTACTTGTTTTATTTTTAATGGATTCTCTTTGTTCTCCTGGGCACCCCTCCATGCAGCCTGCTGTTTTGCAGAGGGTTAAAATCTGCTTTCACAACCCTGTCTGTTTCCCATGCAGTTGTACTTTGATTTAAGAGAAACAAAGCCGTCCTGCACACTTCCTTTCTGAGAATCCCTGGGGCAAAATCATTCACAGGGAAACCTCCGAACGCCCCCTGTGAAAGGATTTGGAAATACTTCTGGCTTCACTTGAATTTACATAGGCAAAGTGCTGTGCTATTATACACACACATATATATATATTAATGTCACCTAGCTCCACATGTTCTCGAACATGATCTTTGCCAAGAAGTAGCTACTTACTGAGGTGGGATTCATATGATAATAAACCTTCAATGTGCAAGGGGATCCTTCATCGTTTTACCTCCAAGGTGCAGGTTCCTGTGCACATATCTCTTCCTTGCTCTCCCAAACAACTTTTTCTGCCCGACTCCTAAATTTACAGCTTCTTTTACCCTGTTTATCCTAATTTTTTGGCGTGCCCTCACAAGCAGCTGCTGGTAGCCGTTCCCCACTTAGAGGTATTTTGGAGCACAGGAGCTGAAAATTCCTGGATCCAGGAGGGTTAATTCCTAGAGTTTAGAGGCTCCTGGGAGAACTCAGAGCTGAACTAGACTTTATTACTGATAAGCAACCTCCAGCCCTGAAAAGATGATTAATTTGCAAGAAGAACTTTGCAAAAAATTTGCAAAGAAAACTGGGAATTTTTTTTTTTTTTTTTTTTTGTAAGAAGAATCCTGGAAAAGGATCCAAAACAAAATCCTGGAAAGGACTAAATCCAACTTCATCTTCCTGGATTTCTACATCCATGTATTAAGTAACAGTATCCCCCTAAGGTAAGTGTGTGACCACCATTCCCAATACACCAGGACCAGCCCCAGAGCTCCCTTGCCTCAGTGACAATGGCAAATCCTGGTCCCTAGCCTGGTCCTGGTGTTGGGCCGCTTTTGGGATGTGCTGCCACACGAGACGGGAGTGACTCACCGGCAGGCCGTGGCTTGCTAAAAATACCTGCACAATTTATTTACATTCCTGTGGTTGCTCCCAACTGGTTAACACTGCTCACCATGCCATGAAGTGCCTTAAATACCCAGGCGGATTTGTGGGATCCCTTGGGGGTATGAGGGAGAGGAACTCACCTGGGAAATGCATCCCGGGGGATTTTGAGGGCAAAGATATTTGCAAATGCTCTGGGGCATTTTGGAGGTGCACTGTGCCATGGCATCACATCTCGTTGGTGTCTCAACTGTAAACTAAGAGATGGTGTCACAGGACTTAAAAATAATGAAAAATAACCTTCACTTTTATATGCCAAGATTGCTCATGTTGGCTCTTGACTTATATAGGTCAAGAAGCAATAGCTATTTTTCATATTTGTCCTCAAAACATCCTGGGATGGAGCTTCCACAGCCCCTCTGGGCCCCTCTGGGCCCCTTCCCTTGACTGTCCTCACAGGGAAAAGTTTATCACAGAACATTCAAGGTTGGCAGGGACCTCTATAGATCCTCTAGTCCAACCTTCCTGCTCAAGAAGGGACACCTAGAGCACGTGGCACAGGGTGGCATCAAGGCTGGTTTTGAAGACCTCCAGAGAAGGAGACTCTGCAACCTCCCTGGGCAGTCGCTTCCAGGGCTCTGTCACCCTCACAGTAAAGAATTTCCTCCTCACATGGAGATGGAACTTCCTGTGTTTCAACTTGTACCCATTTCCCCTTGTCCTATCACTGGCCACCAATGAGAAGAGCTTGACCCCTTCCTCCCTACATCCTCTCTTCATGAACTTACACATGTTGATCAGATCCCCTCGCAGCCTTCTCTTCTCCAAGCTGAACAGGCCCAACTCAGTCTCTTATCTCAGCCTGGACCTCTCTGCTCTCACTTCATTCCCTGGTCCCTGCCTCCACGGTCTTAGTCCAACTCACCCAAGAAAAGCGTGTGGGTTAGAGGTGCCAAGTGAAGTCATTGGACCGGCTGCCCTCTGTATCACTCCCTCCAGGCGCACAGTCCTCCCAGGCTGGGAGGACTCTGAAGGAAACCAAGGCTGTCTGTGCAGTACTGCATGGAGCTATGAGAGGGAGCTGTGGAGGCAACGCAGGATCTGCTTGATCATCATCTTGCACCTATGACTCATTTCTACACTACACCAAAACACAGTATTATGTCTTCATAATGCTCTTTTTTTTTTTGTCTCCCCCATAAGTTGGTCTTCAAAGTTTCACTTGACAATTCTGCACTTTTCTCTCCTGTCCTGCTCCCTTTGCTTCCTTTCCTAAGGAAAATTTGCCTGCAAAAAGGACTTTCTTGCAAAAAAGTTTTCCCAGTTTTCTTTGCACGTTTCTTGCAAAGATTTTCATGCAAATTAATCACCTTTTCAGGGCTGGAGGTTGCTTATCAGTAATAAAGTCTAGTTCAGCTCTGAATTCTCCCAGGAGCCTCTAAACCCTGGAAATTAAGTTGATGAAGATGTGTAAAAGCCAGGCAATCCTAGCCCCATGGCAGGGACCTGACAACCTGCAAAGCATCAATGCTGCATGCTTCATCTTCCCACATCTTGCAGCAAAATGTCCCCTTTTCACCATCAAACCTTAACAGAGCATCAGCAGCAAAGAGGCTATTTTGCAGAAATGACAATTTCCCTGGGAGAAAACCCTCCTTCTCCCCCATCACGCATTCTGCAAGTTTTTATTTATTACACTACTTCTGCCATAAATCAGGATTTACGCGATGTCTATGGAAACACCCAGAATAATTAAACACTGTGAGAATGCTGCGAGGACTGAAAACATTTCACAAACACATTGTAATATGTTGCCTATGCAAATAGTTGGATTATGACAATAAGCAGCGTGTGACGCCTCGCGTTGGGCAACAGGATCACTTTGAGGGAGGTGCATCAAGGTCATTGCTTGCACTGTCCTAATTAGACCAGGACTCATTGCCTCCATTTTCCCCTGCATTTCTTATGAAAAAAAATCATTAAGCAGATGAGTTCTTGCCGGGGCAAAACATAGTGGGTCCATCCACTATATTTCATAACCAATTAACTTTTGGTAACGATCTGAACTTATATTTCAGTTTTTGTTTGCCTAATGGGCAGTTTTTGCTGATATAGCATGGCCATGATGTCAGCAAGCTCAGCGTCTTTGAAGCTGAGGGGTGAATGATGCTGATCCACATCAGCAGCATTTTCTCTTGGTTATTTCTTCATTAGCAAGCGCTCCTGACTCAGCTTTAAAAACAAAGCATTTGCGCTCTGAAGTCACACAGGACCGGTTGGACCACGCAGATCATATCTTTGCGAGGAAAGAATTATGAACGCTGTCCCTGCCTTAAACAGGGATATAATTTTCTCAAATGTTTTTCTCTAATAGTTGCTTAGGATATTAATATTCATATTGTGTGGTATACATCCCACATCACTCTGCCTTGCCTTGTCTTTTTTTTACCATTGCTATTCACTCCTAGAGCAAAGAAAAACTGGGAGAAAAAAAGAGCAAATTGCAGCATTTGAAAAGAGTAAATTGTATTGCAGTTAAGGAACTGTATCAACACAACACCTGGGATTCCATCTCTGTTGTGCCAGAGATCTCCCAAATGACAGCTCAAGAGAACTCTGCTGGGATCTTTTCATAGGATTCATTTCATGCACGTGTTTTGCAAAGGTAATTTTGGGCCAGGGTCAGTCTAAGGCGTTTTCCAGCAAGAAATCCCCCGAAGTCAGAACGAAAAGACACTGAAAGTATTAAAAATATACACATATATATTCTGCTGTGTGGCAAGGTCCTCCAAGGCACATGATGCTCAGGCTCCTGATTACAAGCAATAAAAGCAGGTGTCCGGAGAACTTCATTGCAGGACTCATCTGCCTGGAAATCAAAGCGACACACACCAAGGGGTCTGAACTGCCCCTTTCCCTGCCTGGCATCTCTGTGAGTGATGCTTGGTGCATAAAAATACAGAGCCCGTTTAGATGAGTTAAATCCACAGTTTTTAATGGGTGTGTTTGTGATGTATTTTACCGGACACCTAAAGACCTCCCAGACTGGGTTGTTTATTGGGAATAACCTGGAGACATTGAGAAGGGAGATTTCAAAGAGCTCCAGGAATGTGTATTATATATGGAGATTATTCTATGTGAATACTAATAACACCTTAGTGGGGTTAGACTGCTCTGACCTCATACAGAGCAAAACCCACAAGACATTCATTATATCAGCTCCTAATTCTAAGCTTCATCATTTGAAACAGCTTAATTTGGGTTAAAGAGACAGTTTCTAACACTCAGTCTAGCCTAGGTAAGAGCAGATACAAGCTGCATTAACACGAGCTGAAAAACAAGCCCTGAGTTTCTAAAGATATATCCAGGCCCTGGCAGGAAAACATAGGTGTTGACCTGTGATCTCAGTAAGGAAAACAAGTCTTAATTTTCACAAAATAAGTTGTGATGGATGTCCTGTGACCTCCTGCTCAGTTATGTTATTTGCAGAGTTAAGTCACAAGAAGTGCATTAAAAATTTAAAAAGCACAAGTTAAGTTAAAATCTTAGATTCTAAAATTTTAAATTCTGAAATTTTAAAAATTTAAAATTAAAATAAAATTTAAAATGCAGGAGTTGACAAAGTCAGTGGAGCAGGAAACCAGGAGATGAAAGGCGCCTGCAGGTTACAATCTGCATCTCCTACCATGATCTAAGGCAGCCTCAGATAATCAAAAGCAGTAAGGAAGAGCAATGACAGCAGCCAGGGAGGATCGGGCAGTTTGTTTCATGTGTAATTAAAGCCTTTTACACAAAGGGTGTCTGTGCCTCTGGGCAATCCCAGCAAGGGTATAAAAATGCTCTCAGTGGGAGGCTTCTTTTAGCTCCTTCTCTTGACTTGTTCTCTCCGGTGCACTGAGTAAGTCTGTTTTGACAACTATTAAAAGAAAAAGAACTTAAGCTTAATTTTGCTTTAGACAAAATTTTGCTAAAATTGGGACTGATTCCTGCATAAATACTCTGATTCTTGGATATTAGCAAGTATCTTTCTGATGATTTTTTCTGGAGATTTGTTTTAACAGATAATGCTGGATAAAGGCTGTAAAAGTAAAACTGAGGGTTTCTCAAAACTCCTTTGGGGCTAGTAATTTTATGTGAGAATGAGGAATTTCAAGGTCTTAATTCTGAGGAATTCTCAGAAGTGCTCCAAGAACAGATATTAGCATTGGGTTTGCTTTTGGGGCTCTTATGGGGATTCAGTAGCTGTTTCATGCAGACGTGGGGGGATTTCAGTGGTAACTAGAAGTAAAGCCTCTCCGGTGTTTTGGGGTTGGTTGTGTGCAGCTAGAGAAATGTCACACTGCTTTTGCTCGCAACCCCACCAATCTTAATTTCGAGACTCGCTGAGTCGGTGAGATACATGGTAAGTCAGATGGGGATATTTTAATACAACTAGGAATGTTCATTTCTAACTACTAAGACACAACCTTGCTGCTGCTTTAATGTACTCCTGCAGAAGTGAAATTAAGCTTTCGTTGTTAAAGCTAAGCTCTAACCTAAAGGGACTGGGGGAAATTCCTGTGTCTGCTTATTTTTCCTAGCATGATGCATTCGAGGACAGTTTTAACTTTCTCTGAAGATATTCAAGACAGGAGAATAGGTCAAGCAGCTCCTTGCCTGGCTTGTCCCGTCCCATGCCTCGAGCACCCACATGAGGCAGCACAGGATTTTGGAAGTCATAGAAAGCAACTTCTAAGAGATTTTTTTAGTTTATTATTGGCAATTTAATACCTCCTTTGTCAGCAAATGTTGATGGCTCTGTATTTAAAGTCTAGATCCTGAGTCCTCCTCCTATTCCCCAGAGTTTCAGGAAAATAATTTTACTTTACACTAGCCCACAGGACTTACCTGGGAGTAAAATATTTTCTATATTTGTCACTATAGAACATTGCTGATTTGCAGCTTTACATTAAGAATTAGTACAATGCTACTGTGACAATGCTAAGGTTTAATAAGAAATAAACGCTATTAAATCTCTGTGCCCTGTGCTGAAGCTGCATCATTCTCATTCGGTTCAACCACATCGCTCATTCACAGTGCAAAATAAGAGAAAAGGAAAATAGCAGAAAGAATTAAGCCAGATGTGAAATTGTGTGAGAAACTCGGAACTTCAACACAACACACAAAATGTACTAGTTTGGGTATTCAAAAAATCCGTGTTCAGCGGTTCTCACATCAGCTTCCTGCACAGTCACAGACAACCAAGGCAGATCAGACACTTTACATTCATATCTGTAGGAAACGAGGTTTTCCCCTCTCCCCCACGCCTGCAGGTGCTGCCTGAGAATCTGCATGTGGGAGGAGAAGAGTCACTGCCCGAACAAGCTCCAGCCTGTCCTGCCTCCAGGAACATCACAGAGGGCTCGGAGGCTTTGAAGCCGGTTTTGGAGGCAACTCCCAAGAATGTTTTCTCCCAGAGAAGGAGAAATAAAATGAGGAAAACAAGGCAGAAAAACCAGACGAGTCAGGCTAAAGGCAGCCGTGCAGGGCTGATGCCTTTATCCAAACCCCCGTTCTGCCTAAACATTTGCTGCAGCTCTGCTTAGGAAGCCTCACCCCGGCTCACTGCATTTTCCTAAAATTCCAGGTGTTTCCCCTTGATGGCTTCGGAGCAGCTGGCATCAGCCGTACCCTGTGAGGCCAAGTGTCCCCAGCCCCTGGCTGCCAGCAGCAACGAGCCCTGTGTGGTGGCCTGCCCCGACTCGCGGGTGATCATCTTCCCACCGCCCGTCGTGGTCACCTTCCCAGGGCCCATCCTCACCACCTGCCCACAGCAGACGGTGGTGGGAAGCTCAGAGTCACCCGACGTGGCGCTGGCCGAGCCCCTGGCTGCAGCACCTCTGGCCAACGAGGTGGCTGGGCAGCTGGAGGCGGCTGCCGAGAAACTTGCCCCCCAGGTGCTCTCTCGACCGGAGCCGCGATACGTCCCCAAGTACTCCTACACCTACTCTTCCCAATGGACGCATCCATGCAACTCATACCGCTCCGGGAAACGGTGGACGTACTGATCCCAGGTGCTGCCACATGGAGTCCACATGGAGGAAGCTCCAGGTTGCAAAATGAAGGAGGAACAGAGTGGAGCTGAGTGCTGGGTGCTGCCTGGTCCCAGCTGAAGACAATGAGACAATGAGATGAGCCCCAACCTAGCACCTTCCCAGTAGGCTCAGGTGTGCAGCCCTTGTTCCTCCTTTACAGTAGATTTCCTCTCTGCCAGCTTTGCAGTTTAGTCATCTGCTTGCACTGTGCTTTGTCCTGTCCCAGATATAGTATTGATTTTGACCCTGATTTTGGATGCTAGACATGGCCCACAACTGCACCGTAGTAGAGAAATGCGCTTCATGGGCTGCATCACCTCGACCCCACTGGTGCCTGTGGAAACCTGAGAAGTCTTCATACCCTGTACAATTTTGTTCCCAAACTATAGAAAACCTGTTTCATTCCAAATAAATTTTCTGTTCTGTAGAAGGTCTCTGGGTGTTTTTTGCCATGCAATCATGCCTTTTTCTTTTCACATTTCAGCTAGATTTAAAGTATATTTACATACAGTTGTCGGCAGTCCATGTTTCTTCATGTCCAAATGTTACAGAGTCCCGAGAATCCTCTTCTCCACAGTCGCTACTGTTCACCCATGTTCACAGTCCAATTAGACACATGCTGAAGGTTGACACCATCCAGGAGCAACCTAAGTCCATGCGGTCTGCCATCTGCAGACCGCAGTGCCCACAGTGGCTCAGGAAGGGCTCCAGCCCAAATTTGCCACATCTTCCTCAGGATAGATGGTCCCCCCAGTGCTTTGTCCCAAAGCAAGGCTCCAGACACTGCTGAGGAGCAGGGAACTCTTGTTCAAGTCTCTTGTGCAGATGAGCAGGGTTGATGCTGCGCCAAACTCCTCCACCATTAATGGAACATGCAAGAAACATCACTTAGGCTCCCATTGTAAGCTTTCCTTCACCCTTCCTTGGATACCCTGGGCATTGGATAACCTATATTATTTCCACTATATTCGCTTCCTTTTAAAGCCTCTATCTTTTCCCCAAAGTATAAATGGGGAAGACATCCTTTCAGAAAACATTCCACTTGCTTTATTTTAAGTCTGATACGGTGCAATAAATAATACACTGAGGTCTTACTTCTGAATGCTTTTTCTTGCCAAGAAGGTAGTATTTTGGTGGCAACTTTTGGTGGCAGCGCTCGCGGCTCTGGGAAGCCGCAGACAAGAGGGTCCCGGGTAGGCTGGGACTCGGCCCAATCCCCGCTCAAACCTCGCGGCCATCACCGAATCACAGAATGCTTAAGGTCTGAAGGGACCTCAGAGGTCATGTAGTCCAACCCCCCTGCACACGCAGGGTCATCTAAACCCTGGAGCCCTGAACAGCATTGGAACCTCCTGAGCGCTGGAGCCGGTGAGTAAGGAGCAACGGGGGCTCAGGGAAGAGGGGAATGGTTTGTGCGGGTGGTGCCGTGGTGCGCAGTGCTCAGTGCATTGAGCCTGGGGCCTATGAAATCCATAGGGACTTCATGTTGCTTCAAACACTGTAAGCATTTATGTAACTGTAATGTAACTTCTGTTTGTAAATGTAAGATAAAATAACAAAAGCTTGTTCGTCTGACTTATCTGATTCTCCTGTTAATTACATTTATGTGATAAATTAACTCTATCAGAGAAACAAGTTTATCTAATTATCTGCTTGAAGTTGTTTATAGGATAAAACAAAAAAACTGGTTTATGGAGGAGTTGGAAGTATGGGCTGATGATGACTCCTTGGTTTCCCTATGTCACCTCCCTGTCAACAGCTTGTCCTGATTGCACGTTTGCCTTATGAATATTGAATGCGCATTGACTCCCTGCTGCCTAATGATTCACTAGCTCTGCGCTGGAAGTATTGGCTGAACCTTGAATAAAATGTGGGACTGACCCCATGGTGTCTCCTGGGTTTGTCTCTCTCCCACTCTTCTGCGGTGCCTGCGGTGTCCCCGACTGCCAAGGTGGAAAATCAATCACTGTCCAAACTTGCATATTGATATCATCTTTAATAGTTCATCCACAGTGAAAGTCCCTCCCTAGTAACTAAAGAGTCCGGCAGTTGCACAAGCACTGGAGAAGGGGGTCCCCAAAGCGCCTTTTGCTGCATATTCTAGGTCAGACTCAAAGTTCAGCCTGGTGCATGGGGGCCTTTCTGCTGTCATGCCCTCAAATGGACTCCCATCTCTGGTGAGGGTCCACAAACCCAGCCACCCCTTTCCCCCCACCCATCCCCTGGCTGCTGTTTTGGGGCTGCAAACAGGAAAATTTGTCTGCATTTTCAGGCTCCAAAACACATGACTTATTCTCCATTTGTGAGCTCTCCAGCCAAACCATGGAATCAGCTTTGGAATCAGTTCAAAAATGAGTGACTTAGCCTCCATTGCTGAGCTCTGAAACCAGTGCAGGAGACCTGGTTCAGAGCAGCAAAAACACAGGACTCAGCTTCTGATTCTGAATGCCAAAAATAGCCCCCAGAGCCTGGTTTTAGACCCAAAAATGGAGAACTTATTCTCTGCTGCAGAGGCCTCATGGCAGCCCTCAGAGCCTGGCTTAGAGTAGCACAAATGTAAGACAGTCTCTGTTCTTGAGCCCTCAATGCAGCTCGCAGAACCTTTTTGTGAACGCAGAAAGGCAGGGCTTACCATCCATTCCTAAGCTCTCAATCAAAGACGTGCTGGCCATTTCCAAGAGAATTGTGCAGAATGTCCACAATCCTTCGACATCAGCAAAGTGAGACCAGGAAACACAGTCGTATTCAGTACTGCGGCACAGCCCATGGGACATGCTCTCCACGGCCCAACCCAGGGTGAGCATTCCTTAGGGTACACCAACCAAAGTGGCCCCAGGCCCTAAGCAAGTTGTTGCAGGAGCTGAGAGAGACCAGCACCATGAGGGCTATATGGTGGGGGTAGGTGGGGAAGGAGGAAGAAGCACGAGAAGCCAACATTGGGATGCAAGAGAGCGTTTATTGGAGCTTCCAAGGCAGCAGGAGGCACATGGGCAAGAGCAGGATCCTGGCCATGGTTTTAGCCACGGTCCCCGCACAGAGGTGCAGCGTGCGACCAAGCCGTGGCCAAGCCGC
>VZSG01001803.1:0-18876 GCA_013398315.1 Nothoprocta pentlandii
CCCTTGCCGTCCACCCAGCAAGGCCGACACGGGCGGCAGCTCCGCGGTGCCGCTCCCGGGAAGGCTCCGCGCACCAGGGCAGCCCGGGAGGCCGCGGGGCCGCGCAGGTGCCATCTGTGGGCCTGGCCTTGGGAGCGGCGAAGTCCCCGCACAGCGCGGGACGGCAGGGCCCACCCTGCCCCAAAACTCCCTGGTGGTGCCTCGGCAAATCTGTCCCGGCACCTCCAGATCCTGTGGGCACCAAGAAATCCCTTCCTCAGACACGCACCACGGTGCCGGGCAGCAGGAAACTGGGCTTGGCCTAAAATGCTGCTTTTTGAGCTAAGCGGTTTGAGGACTGAGCCTAGGAGGTTTAACGAGCGCCAACGTGAGGGCTTTTTTGGCCCCACTTTTAATCCACTTGGATTCAAACTACAGGCTCATGGACACCTCGGAGAATCCCCAAATCCCGGCTTTCCTCGTCCCCAATATGTGATTAACCCTCCCCAAACTCTTTCCCCAGGCCCAAGGTGGCCGAAGTCGAGGGCGGCATCGCCACAGCCCGGCTGGCACTGTATGGCTCCAGGTCCAAGTCTCTTGGCCCTGGCTAAGAGGTTTTGCTGGCTCCCTTAGCTGCTCCTTCAGAGCTCCTAACAGTTTTCCCACCTTTTGAGGAACAGCAACTAGACCTTCTTGCTCATGGTGCCCAGGGCACAATTTCCATGAATTAATTTCCACCACATCACCTAGGAGTAGCAACCTCAAGCATGGATTCATATCCACTGCTAAGGATGGCCAGGGAAAATGCTGGTTAAGGGGCCTGAACTGGCTGGAGCAGCTTTTGGGAAGCATCTTATGAGCCCTACATAGGTCGAAAACCTACAAGGCTTTTGGTTTTAGTGGTTTTTAGGATACAAGCTCGCGTGGATGGGAAGGTCACGGGCAGCTTCGAGCTCTAGTGGAAAAGACGCAGCAAGAGCTTATACCAGAACCTGAAACGGGCAGATACTGCCCCCCAAATCAAAGATCCTTCTGCTTTTTACCTCGAGAAGTGGCCTGTACCTCCACCATCCAGCTTATCCAGCAGCGTGACAGATTTTTCCATCTCTTGAGGTCACTATTTAAGGACCAGACTGCTTTCCAGAAAACCTGTGTTAGCTCAAGCACATGTTACATTGGGATGTACATGTTTGACCCCAAGAAATGTACAGATTTTGGGCTAGTTGAACAGAATGCACTAATAAACCCCCGCTGGCACATCCATAGCTTGGCACTCCCTCCGAGAGGAATTCCAGCCCTTTTCTTGAAAGGCTAGAGGTCCAGCAGCCCAGCTCTAATTCATCCCTTCACTGTAATAACTGAAAGAAACACAGATTAAATGTCATTTAGGTTTGCTGTGCTGGGAGCGGGGAACTGTGCGTGAAGCTTTTGTGACGCTGCTTAAAGCCTGACCTCACGCTCGGCGTCTCCGAAACAGCGCCTCGTCACCGCAGCTGCTTTTGGGAACGCCGGAGAGACGAGCGGCTCCCGCTGCAGGACGCCCGGCACGTGTGGAGAAGAGAAACTGCGCCAGGGATGCGCGCCAGCTGCCTCCAGAGCCAAAGACAGCAGCCAGATTTTGAAAAAAAAATTATTTTATTGGAACTCATCTGAACATCAGATATACCTGGTGTTGGTTAGCAAGAACCGTTTGTACATTTGATATTGATGGTGCCAAAAACCCAAACAGTGACTGACTGGATGAGATGGAAAGTTTCAAAATAAAATAATTAAAATAAAAATGTCGGAGAAGGTTAAATCATGAATGGAAAGGAGGAAAAAAAAAAATCAGCCAGTCTAAAGATTCAGTGTGAAGGCAAAATATTTCTTGAGAAAACAGAATCCTTTTACAAAATATAAATTTAGTAAGAAAAGGTGGAGAGGGAGGGAGAAAAGGGAGACAGAGAGGAGAGGAAAGAAAAGAAAAATCAAAGATGAGCAGGACAGAGACGCAGAAGCTTACACTGCCCAAATGGCATTAAAACCTAGCTAGAAATCTCACCATCAAATGACACATGCTGGAACGCCCCGTGCGCCGCCGCGGCTGCCGCCTGGGCACAGAGAGGAGGGCGCTGCGCGGGCGGGCGCCGGGGCCGGCCGCCGCGCGCCCTCGGGAGCGCGGGGAACCCTGCGCGGCCGGGGAGGCTGCTGCCGCTCCTCCTGCCAACGCGCGGCGGGACGGGGCTGCGAACATTTAAAATCTAGTCTATTTTAAAACAAGAGCATGCAAGACAGGCCTCCGGGGGAAACCTGCGCTGTTCCCTTTGCTAGAGACTGGCCCAAGGGTCTCCTCGGTGGCTGCAGCTGCTGGCTACTACGCTTTGGGCTGCAGAGGCTCAGGCCGGGCTAGCAGGGCACAATGACAGTTCTGAGGCGGGTTCCTCGGCGCCGAAAGCCTTCAGGAAAATCATTGTGGAGCTGCTGTCGAAGGGCATTAGCGGCCTTCCTCGAGACTGAAAAAATCGACCAGCAGTCTGTACGTTTAGGGTTTTTTGGTTCAGTACAAATGGAATAAACGTGGCTGCTTAAACACTGTCAGTAAGTCTCCGGTGTCAGAGCAGAGGGAGAGAGGAACCAAACTGCTTTGGGCCCCTAACGGTAACAAAACTGGTGTCCCTGCTTAGCTCTCTGACATCCCTCAGGAAGTGGAAAGCACATGTTTAGGTAGTGTAAGCCTTTTTCCTTTTATTTAGAATACCCTCTTCGTTTAAACAATGTTCCCCCCCCAGATACAAAGTTCGGCCAGTAAAGATTACATGGAAACTGGAACACGCATCGTATGGAATACAAGATGCACCGGATGAGGAAGTTTAAAAACTTTCCAAGCGAAAAGTAGAACAAAGAAAAAAGTCTCCTAACATTTTCCCAAAGGTTTCACTCTCCTGTCACACACACTCTCCAAATGACAGCTACCAAATTCAACTCTGCAAGAGAAAACAGAGCCACGTCAATGGAGGGGAAGGAGAAGGAGCCTCAAGGGCAGGGCCTGCAGCGCGGTTGGCGGGAGGCAGGTCCGCGGCGGCTGCACCCCGGGGCACTCACCTATGTTAGCTTCTTGGCTTTGTTGTAGAGCGAATCCACTACTTTGCTCATATTCTGAATAGTTTCAAGGGCAGCTTCATAAGTTTTGTCTACGGGGGGTTCATCGAAGATGATCAGGACTCCCTCGCCTTGGTCTAGGATGCCTGGGGACACGGAGCTTTGGTTAGTGGTGAAACGCCCGGCCGGTCCCAGTGCTTCCTAGGGGCCTCCTGGGCAAACCCCTTGGACTAACACATTTTATTAGCCTTGCCGAGCAATTTGGCCAGGCGGCAGTAGTGGAAACCTACCTAAATTAAAGGGACTGGAAGGGATCCTGAAAACACATCGAGGAGGCTGTTAATGGCTGCCCGTCCCTAACAACTACCTGCTCCCTCCTCCGGGCCCGCGCGCGTGGCTCAGCACGCCGGACACTGCCGCAAGGCAAAGGGGCTATGTCCAATTAAACTATTCCTAGGTGCCAGCTGGGCACTGCAGCTGGGACTTCTGGGCGATTCTCCACCCGACACGTCCTCAGCAAGTTCCTATCCATCTTGCTCAGTCCTATCGAGGGGGTTTCTAAGCTGACGCCAGGGATGATGTGAATAGGAATGGAGCTGTTTCCTCGAGGCCTCGTTAGCGGAGCGGCCTCCTGTGCTCCCAGACAAAACCAAACTGATCAGCTCTGCTGCGTGGGGGACCAAGGTGCGAAGCAGCATTCCTGTCCAGAACGCTCTGCGGGCACAACAGCACGTTTTGCTAGACTGCCCACCAGTGCGTTCACAACTGGCCTTGGACGCAGTCATGGCAAATAAGGACTTAACTGTGGGAAATTACTCCTCGAGCTTAACAGAGACGGATGAAAAGGGCAATAGGAACAGCCTTTGTGACAACAGCAAGCATAAATTCTGCAGAGTCTTTTTGGCATGTGGTGGCAACCACCTCTGAGAAGCACAGGGCTTCCCAGTCACCTGTCTGCCATCTGCAGGTACCCTCAGAAGGACAACCTGGGGCTCAAAGATGCTGTGGGGAGGAGGACACTAACCACAACTCTCTTCTACATGACCTGGCTGCAGGGGGACAAGGGTCGAGGCTGAAGGATACAGAGACTCACCATGAAATTTCTTGTCCAAGATCATCTGTGAGAGTTTCCTTTCTACATCGGCCTGAAATCAAAGCAGAAGAATTAAAAGCCTCCTGGAACTATACAGATAATTGTGAATTTTACTACTTCACATTCAACAGTCCTGGCAGGCAGGATCTGAGCAAAGCTTCCCCTTGCACGTTGCTTTGATAGTTTCCAATCATCCAAAGCTTATGGTAGGAAGTCCTAACTTTTAATGAGAGCACCAGGATGCCTTTGCCCCCTGTTCCACAGAAGCCAGTGCATCTGGCATTTCACACGACTCATGAGGGGCTCTGGAGCATTGGCTCAGCAAATGCTTAAGTGTTGGCCAAACTGTAAGCAAGTCACTCGATATTGAGCCTATCTCCTGCCCAATGCCACTCAGGTGGCTCCACGGGAGTCAGTTCTTTCTCTTCTATTATCTTAGCACACAGTCATAATTATTTGCAGTCCAACTTCTACTCAAATGACTACGCAGGTGCTAACCACAAAGGGCTGGGCTAGGGAAGGGTTTCAGACAGAAAAGGAGGAGAGATGATTTAACAACTGTGCAGGCTGGAGCCCCCAGCGGTTCCTAAGCCAGAGATCTTGGGGACAGTACCAGGCAACAGCACTTCTGGGTGCGACTGCCTGGAGGCTACAGTGGATTCTCCTAAGATTTAAATTTGTTTGGATTGTCTTTAAAGCGTTTGTACAGCAGGCAACGTGACGTTCCCGGGGAAATTCCAACTGGAGCAGGCTCACGAGGATTAAAGACAGGTCAACAGGGCAGGCCGAGGTGACTGTGGGTTAGTACAGCAGAGGAAGATCTGTCTTCTGCAAGGAAGCGAGTGCTGACAAAGGGAACAGGACGCTTGCGAGGGAAGGCAACGTTACAGGGAAGCCTAGAGTCGAGTCGGTGGTAGGTTCGGTTCCCCAGAGTGACATTTGCCTCTAACTCCTGCGGAGCCGACCTGCCAGGTTTAATATCCTACATTTGTTTCCTGCTGGTAAATGCAATTTGACCTCTCAATTCCTTTGCCCTTAAGACATCCCACCGATTTCCAGCGATGTTCTTACCTTTGAGAGCTTGATGAGGCTGGATATGTGTTCAATCTATGAGAGAGATCAGTACAGATACATGAGTCTGTAGCTGCATCTTTGACAGGCAACACAGGTATGGGGCTCCTCCATGTAACAGTTAAAGGATCTGTCAACACTCTGCACTAAAATTACTTTTCTTTACAGTTTCAGCTCTTTCAGATTTCATACCCAGTCCTAACTGAGGATGGACTACACATGAGCCAGACAATGAAAGCCATTTCACTGTTCAACATGAAATAACTCATTTCACCTCCCAAATTCATATTATTCCAGCTCTATCCCCACCCTGTAAGAGCCCCTGAAAGCCATTACTTTACCATTACCTTACATTAGCCATTTACTTATCGTTTTTCAGCTAACGATGAGTTCTGAGCTCTGGATGTGCTGAGCAGTATCAGAAGTTACTCTGAGTAAAAAATGTTCTGCATGGGAGCAACTCCCTCCTCCAGTTGCACACCAGCAACTGGTGCTTTTTGAAAACATTTACCTGTACTCTGGAGAAGGGCTCGATGACTCTGATCAGATTCTGTTCCAATAAGTTATCATAGAGCTTAGCCAAGTGAGTGTTTATGATGGGGTCGTCCCTGAGCTCCACCTTATAGTCTGTCAGAGCCTGCAGGAGACATAACGGGAACAAATAATGCAGATAGGAACTGGCCTCTTGAGACTCTCCAAGAGTGAAACACAGTCTTCCCTCCCTGCCCAGCACAGTATCAGTGGTTAATCCAATCCCACGACTTAGCTAAAGGGCCAGGAGGTCATGACAGCCTAGCAGCCTTTAAGCATCCAGCAGCGAGTATCTTGCACCCTTATACTGCTGGAGCTGGATGAGGCAGAACCTCCGGCTTTCACTCAGGAAAACAGCACAACAGAACGGTTTCCTGACACGGGAATTCTCTCCTTTATCTTTGCAGTGTTCTCGTTGTATTCAGGAAGACTTTTAGGAAGCTGCAAAGGCCAATGTGGGATTTGCAGCACCAGAATTACAGGAAACTGGTTCAGAGTTGGCCCTCTGAAAATCCCAAATCTGGTTTCAAGCAGGCTCCTGCTCCCCATGCTGCAGGAACCAAACCCAGTGGCTATGGTAGTGTGTTTGGCACACACTTTGCTGTTAAGAGTTCCATATTGTAGGATATAAAAGTTCCATACTGTAGGATATAAAAGTCTGCTTTCCACAGTAGACTCAGAATGTCCCGTCCAGCCAGTCCCACTTTCTCTCTTCCTCCTGACCCACCTTTTCAAAATCTGCCAGCGATCGGTTCTTACTGGCCTGTGCCACACATTTTAATGCTTCTGTCTGCAGAGAAAGAAAATGACAGTAGGTTATTTTTCTTGATGCTCCCCCCTCAGTGCTATTACAACAACTGTGCATTTCATAGAAAATGGGCTTAAGAGGCAGAGGGAATGTTGCTTTTGCCACAAAGCCCTGTCAATTTTACTTCCACACACTGAGTAAGAACAGTTGCTAATAAGGAGAACATATAAAACAGCTGCAGGACACCCAGCATGAAATCAGCTTCATGGCAACAAAGAGCTCGCGTTTTGCAGCACATAAGAACACCAGCTGCAGGTCCTATCGGGTTGCAGGTTGGGAGCAAGATGGATACAATTGTGGAGGAAAATGTACATTTTGGCACTTGCTTAACCTGTGAGCACGGCCATTTTTAGCCCTTAAGTTGTACTTCTCCTTTTCAGAGCACAGCATTGCCTCAACTGGGGAACAAAAGCATGATAGAAATCCTATAAAAATAATGGGCAGCATCAAAAAAAATTGCATCTGTCTGCCCAGCAGTTGCTGAAAGGAAGAAAAGCCAGCCCCAGCCAAACTCCCATATTTATACTACACGGAGCAGACACCACCGGACCAACAGTGGTGAGAGGCCCAAGCGCAGCAGCAAAGCGGGCCGGCCGGGGGGCTCCAGGCTGCTGCGACCTCCCCGCTCGCTCTCCACACGGGCTGCCTGGGGCCTGTCAGCCCCAGGGGCACTCCGGGGGGTGCCAGTCCCTGAACTGGGGTGCTCTGCGGTGCCAGGGGGCAGCGCCGGACAGCTGGGATTCCTCGGCACCCGAACGGAGCCTCTAACACTGCAGCCGCCCAAGGGGAGGCAGCAGGAGCAGGGCTGCGTGTCGCCTCCCAGCACGGATAACCACCTCCCCCAGGGGCTCCTTCTCAGGCCCCTGGGCTTTCTGCCCCAACCTTTCTCTATTAAACGGCCTCTCCAGGCCTGGGTGAGGTGTTCGGCGTTAGCTCCTGCTCCTGCAAATACCTGGCGAACCGAGGCCAGCGACAGCATCAGGCTCAGACCCTGGCGCTCCTGCTCCTGGCCCTGTGCTTCATTTAAGCATTCAGGGATTTAATACAGGGGGGCATTCACAGGCTGATTGAATACAGAGGTGGCATTCACAGTTAGCATGTTAGAATAAACAGTTGATTTTAACAAGTCCCCAGTTGTTCGGCTTCCATCTCACGGTCATCTGGGTCTCAAGCTGCTCAGCTATGCTGCTAGGAACAGATTTTCAGGACTTGCTACGACACAAGTAAAAATAACACAATGCTGCTATTTAAACACAACAGGTTTGCGGCTGCAGCGCAGCTGACTAGAGTTGAGATGACAGTACCTTACAGCATTAGGCATTTAATAATTCCTAAAGAAATCAGGAAGCAGAAAAGCATAAAATGAAGTGAGAAGCGCTGGATTCAGCTGGTAAAAATCACTGTATTTCCTTCACAGTAAACTGACTTAGGATAATTTAATCAGTTGGATCTGGCTCAGGATGCTCAGAAATGATGGTATTGAATTCCAAAGCACAACAGCAACAAAACTTAGGGGACGTAAGTAGGACTGCTTGGTATGAAAAGAACAATATCAGACAAAAAGATTTAACAAAAAGAATCAAGAAGAATATTCTCAAAAAGAAAAGGAAGGTAGAAAGGATTAAGTTTCTATACCTGTCTTCCTGCATACCGCAGAGCAAGTTTTCCACTCACTAATGCCTGCACATCCTCTGGGCTAGACAGGGGAAGGAAGGGAAAAGAGCATTTATTCAGTAGCACAACCAGCTTAAATCCACGTGTGTCTCAGGAATTCCCAACTCATAGACAATTACTAAACTTCAAACATTTTGTATCACAAAAACTAAGTCATAAACAAACAAAACAAAGACTATAAACCCAGAGTAAAGCTTGTTTGCTTCAGAGCTCTTAGTGAGGTGCCTTATATAGGATAGGTCTTTCTCTTTAAACGTAGGAAATGTTCTTTGCAGAACCATTTGCACTTACATGTTAAGCATGATTTTGCACAGTAACATGTATTTCAGCGCGGTGATGGCTTTAGGGTTGTCAATTGAATCATAACCCTCAAACGCCTCGTAAAAATATGAATAGGCTGTTTTCCAGTCCTTCTCTTCTGCTGCATGGATAATACCTGTTGGAAGGAGAGATATCAGAGTTTACTCTGAATGTGACTGGAAGAAGAGAAGGGAATCCAGCTGCCCAGTGCTTCATCTGCAATTCAATAAGAAGAATCCTTTCTTTGATTCTCTTTACCTTATGTCAGAAATGCTGAGCACCCATGTCCTTTTTTGAGGACAGTGAGTGGCAAACTCAGAACTCCCACAAAGAATGTGTTTCTCCTGAAAAAAGATCAGTGCCCCCTTCTCGTGTGCCTCGTGGGTTTTCTTTCCCACCACCGTTCATCTGATATTGGAGACACTACTGACAGACAGGGAGTTTGGAGAGGAGTTAAGACAGAGAAAGTCCAGGTACTTTGGGTAAGTCAATTAGGTCAGAAATGTTACAGTAAAACTAACATAGTGCAGCCTACAGAGGTTACGGAATCTCCATCACTAGATGCTTTTAAAAATAGCGCGAGTAAACATGTGTCAGGAACAATGTAGTTAGAGCTGATCCTGCCTTGAGGTGGCTGGGCAGAGCAGCAGATGCGCCGAGGCCCCGTCGAGCTTCGTTTTCTTTGATTCATTCAGGAAAGAACAAATATCAGTCAAGGGCTGCATGACTAGTGCAAGACTTTGCCCTCCTCTTGAAGGGCTTTACCTGACTGCATGTCCAGCGCCGCCTGCAGTTTAGGTGGACAGTAGATTGCATTGGCCGTAGTTCGTGCAGAGGTTAGAGCTGCTCTTGCTTTTGGCAGATTGCTCAGGGCGTGGTAGGTCTTGCTTTCCAACAGCTGCACCTCCACCAGCAAGGCTTTGTCATCCATCTTTTTCAATTCCCGAAGAAGCTGGGAACCTAGTGGTGGGGAAGAACAAGAACTTTTGCGATCTGCTGCCCGTGACCACACAAACCAGGAGACATTCAGTAGGAAGTCACGGATGGGCTGCTCAGTTCAGACCGTCTTTCTGACACCACATTCCCACAGGACAGGACAATTTGACATTCAGAGCTCCAAGCAAACCCAAGACACTCTCTTTCCCCACTTCATTGCCCTATGGTGAGAACTGAGGATTTTGAAACAACTTCAAAGAATTTGGGGATGAAGAATGAATGCTTTAAGCACAAGACATCTACAGATCAAATTCAGGAGTCTTGCTCCTTATCTCCTGGTAGGAAGCATGCAGAGATAAGAACCTCATTCCCACTGGCTGTCCTTGGAAGGAGCTGATAACCAGAGCTGAACCTGCACAGCGAGGTGGAGAGGAAGGACCCTCTCCAGAAACTTCCTGCAGAAGCCATTTTTGAGCAAGCCTAAGCATACATGTTTCTCCCTTCAGTTCCATTGGTAGCATACCAGTGTTACAGGAAGAGCCCAACCTGATGGCCTTGAATCAGACACACTTCCCCTTTGCTTCCAAAATTATTTGGAATAATTTGGCAATATAATGGTGAGAGCAAAGAAACGTCTTACATGTCTTCACCACCAGGTTTTGGTAAAAGCTGGCAGATTTGATGCAGCTCTGAGAATTTAATGTGCAGCTCCTACGAAACCTAACAAGCTGCAGGAGTTGGTGATTGCTTGTGTCAGATTCAAGGATAATTCCCAAGTCAAGAACGACTACTACCACCTAGTGGAAAACTTACCTAGTTGCAGTGCTTCTTGGTACCTCTTGGTATCAAAGTACAAAGAGACCAGCCTCGCCTGGGGAACAGAAAAGGAACTGCTGTGAGGAAAGCCAGAGAGAGGTAGCACAGGTTTATTGCGTAAAATTAATCTTTCTGTTCTTAACTGCAGAGATTTCACTAAAATAGTATTTATTCATTACATTATACGGCCTAATTCTGCAAGATCTGCCATTTGGAAGGCCTGTTAGATCTAAATATCCTTGGTAAAAGTGCATTACAGATCCCAGAATGGGATTCTGAAGTTGGAAGGGATCTCTAGAGATCATCTAGTCCAACCCTCTGCTCCAGCAGGGACACCCAGAGCACAGGGTGGCATGCAGGCTATTCAGGATTCATTGCTAAACTTAAATTTACCTTTATTGTCTTTCCATTACATACACAAATAAACAGGCAACATGCTAGATGTTTTTTACGTTTATAGAAATTAAAACTGCTAAAGGGAAGACTCTTATTACATAGGCTTGGGATCCACAATGTAACTTACCTCCAAAGCCTGGCGTAGGAACGTCCTCTTCTCTGATTTGGCCCATTCAATACACTCTAAACACAGGTCAACCTTCAAGGGAGCAGAAGGAAATTTGTAAAACCTTCTGCTGCCCCCCGTTAAAACACCAATAGGGTTCAACATTTCCTACCAAGCAACACAAAACACAACAACGCCTGAATCTCCACAACGTGGTTTAAGGAAATAAGCCACACGAGTCCACGTGCTAGCACGGCCAAAGAGCACATCAGTTTTACTTTAAATGAGCCTGGAGATTGGCCAGCAGCCTCAGGAGCAGAGGACTTGGTAGTAATTAATACAGTTACCCCAAGCGTCTTGATGACCCGCAGTCCTACCCAGCTAAGGTGTCATTTCCCGTCGACTAGAGCAGGCAGGTCAAGAGGGCCAAGACCTCTGCCAAGCCGGTAGCGGATGGAAACCACACAAATTCAGCGTAGCCTCAGGTACCATCACGGGGACACCAGCGTCGTCACTCACAGAACCGCCACGCGGAATGAGGCACAACGACTAGAGCCAGCGCTAGACTTTCACCTTTCTCATCTTTAAATTAACTTCCTGCTCCTCATAACTGATGATCACTCTATTATACCACTTACAGCACATCCTGCAGCAGAAACTGAAGTTCAGAAGGCAATTATGTTGTAGTTTAAGCTGTAGCTGTCATTAGAGACACCACCTGCTTTTCTAATGCAATTGGCTTCCAGTAACTTTTTCTGACCACCAATGACAATTCTCCCACACTCTCTTCCTAATATGAAAATAAGGATCCAGTTTCTAAAGTTTCACCAGTTAAAAATTACTGCTGGATTCCTCATAGTATATCTTAAACAGCTGTGTTTTTGTTTGAAATAAAAACATCTGGGTATGCGAGAGCTGATTCTGCCTTAGGGCGAGGGATGGACTGAAAGACTTTGAGGTCCCTTCCAGCCCTGTTTTGCACCATTTCATTTGGTCATGGAAAAAACAATGTTTTTAATTGCTCTAGAAAGAAAGGAAAATGAAGCGCATGTGTTTTGGCCTAAATGTAAGTCATGCTGCAAATGCAATAGTCATGCAAATGCAAAGTGACAGCCTTCAAATCCACAGGCTATGGGGAAGCAACGAGCTGTTCCTCCCAATTTCTGCAGGGCTGTAAAGCTACCAGGAACCTGGTATCAAGGTTAAGCGTGTTAGGTCATTAACGGTTTGGGTGTGACTTCTGAATGTGTCTGAATGTTTTGACCACCAGGACCACAACTCCACAGGCACCGCCGCAAGCCGAGTTTTCGTCACCAAACGGCACCTTTTGTGACCACATCCAAGCACCCCATTTCAGACACGCTCTGAAGCCAGTTATTTTCCCCTGTCCCTTAAGGGGCTTGCTTCTCACCTGCACATCCAACCCCCATCCCAACCCACCTCCTTAATCTCTTCTGCTAAATCAAAGACAAAAGGTCCTTGTCCAAAAGTCATCTGGCTAAAAAAATACCCCTATGCCAGGGAGCTAATGAGAATGAACAATCACCTGACTATGCATGTAGCCTGAGTAAGTTTTCTAGATTTTAAACACCGGCTTCTCTAGCTCCATATCATCAGATTTTGCTCCCACATATTCCTTGGACATCACATCTCTAATACCACAAACACTATTTGCACTCTAAAATGTTCCGAATACTCTGCCCTCAACAGCAAGCAATGCAAAACGAAGAAAAACACCCCAGGTAAGAGTAGGATGAGGTGTGCAGAAAAACACAGAGTGATTTATGTAATGTGTTATTAATAGAAAATATCCAAATGCACTATAGGAATTTGTTTGCAACACGTCAGTTGAAAGCACTGCAGCTCAGGCACTGGTGCTGCACGGCTTTGAGGAACAGATTATTGCTGCAGTTTAAGTCTCACCTCCTGCCCTGTTGCTGCCTCCATATCAAGGAACAAATCGAGCAGAGATCGGACTAAACGGGCTGCTTTTGCTTTGCTGATGGAGTTCAAGAAGGGCCGAACGTACTTCAGCAGTCCCCCCAGCTCTGTGGACAGGAAAAAGAAAAAGCAAGTCATGAAACAGGCAAAAGTTCTATTGCAAAGGGAGCCTTTCACGCATCCGCACACAGCAATATCCACTGCACCAAAAACCTTACAGCCATCTCTCAAACCCATGCACGGGAAAACAGTGAAACCGTCACCGGAGAGAGCGCAGCAGCAATGAGGGGCTGGCCGAGATGGCTGCTGGGTCTGGCTTTACCATGCAGCACACGCTTCCTGCTGCGCAGCTTACGCTGACGGTAAAACTGCTTTTCACTGCTCTGGACCCGGGCACGCCTGGAAGCTCTCGTGTCTGCTGAATGCTTAGAGATGTTCACATAAAAGTGACAAGGGTGGTCACATTTAAGCATGTTTTATTGACCTACAATTTAAAATCTTCATGTGCCACAGGTACCCACCCGAAGACTCCACTGCTGCAAAAGTTGTATTTCTTCCTGCCCCGTCAGCTCACCTTAGCTGGCCAGATCTCCCCTTACTTAACCGACTGCAGAGTCTGCACATGAGTTTACACCTAGAGGCTCTGGCTAACAAAGCAGACACCCTTCTTCAGGAAGAAACTCCCCAAAACGTCACTCCAACCCACAGCCCGGGGGAACGTGCCAGGCACCCACCCAGCATTTTGTCACTCGAATCAAGGAGCAGAAGGTTGTGACACATGCGGTGCAATCTGCACGACAAGTGGAAAGTCTCCTGCAATAAACACCCCGCTCCGCAGGGGCAAGCGGGGGTTTCTGGGGAAAATGATCCTTGCAACAGCTCAGCACTGGGCTCAGTGCTGGCTCGTAGGGCAGCAGGGCCACCCCCGAGATCACAACTTATTTCCCACAGCACCTGAAGCCTCAGCCAGGCGTTGGCAGATCTGGTGCTGCTGTCATTGCAAGGTTTGATAGACAAACAAAATAAAAAACTGTATGGAATGATTCGGAAACCTTAATTATACCCTATAGCAAATTGGCATCAGAATCAAAACTGAAAAGAAAGCTTCTGTAGGGCTTTATTTCACATAAATGGAATAAAGTGTGTAGAGGCGCATCAGCAGAATTTCGGTTTTGAAGGAGCCCACTGAAGAGACCTCAAAACAAAGTTTGGGTTGCATTTCATTTGGTATTAATGCAAAAGAATTCTCCCAGAAGAACCTCGTAACAATATCTTAAGAAGTTTTTAACATTTCAACCTATTTATTTTAAAAATTAGATCAAATCTGATACAATTGCATTTCTTAGGCTGTTGAGAGACTGAACGTACAACATGTTCTGTCCCAGTTGCTAATGGTGGTGTATTGAACTTGTATGCAACTGGAAATGCAGTTTTTGATCAAATGCAACTTATTAATCTTGAGGGCACCTTTCAGGCTCAGAGAAGCCTTCTTTTCCAAAGAGCAGGACAACAAACCATGATGTTCTCTGCAAAGGACTCCGCATCGGGAGCAGAACAGTCCTTTTGTGCAAAACGCCACCAAAGTTTTCCTTTCTCTGTGCCTAAAAATAAAGGCATTGGTTTTCCCAGAGCTGAGCTAAGAGCAGCCTAACGTTGGCGATCGAGCCCCACGGGACGACAGCCTCAACCAGAGGGGACAGGTCGCGATCCGCTCGGCGCCGAGGACGCCCAGCGCGACGCGCAGCGCACATGAATCCGCACGCGAATCCGCAGCATTTGAACGGAAAGCACGCGGTTCCCTCCACGGCTTCCACACACAGGCAGCCAAGGGCAGCTGCGGCTCTGGCGTCAACGGCACCCAAACCACGTTTGCTTTGCAGAGCTGCTCTCTCTCGAGGCAGGTTTGGAAAGCCAGGCTCCACACCTGCTCCTTGGCCTCTCCTCCAAGAGAGGTAGCCGCTGGCAGGTACTTCTGTTCTTATTTCTTCCTTGCTGCAATATAAGCACTCAAAAACACGGAGCTTCGACGCAGGGAGCCGGTCTGCTTCTCTTCAGGTCAGCTCACTATATCCTTAGTTTGGAGCCAGTTTCCAGGCTTTCTTATCAAAGTCCCAGAATAAACAAGACTCCACCAAAGCCCATTAATTCTTGAGTAAGTCACAGTGCCACTTTTCACACTGTGGGTTGCTGCACTACACCAGCATCTCGGGAGCAAATAAAACACTTTAAGGCACAACATACTCCTTCACAAAACCAAGGAACTTTAGAACAAAAATCATGTGGAAAATACTGCACTCTTTATTGTTCCGTACACTTATGCAAAGCTGCCTAGGATTCACCAATTCCAAGTCGCCAGCCTGGAGATCCACACGCTTTGCAAACTCTAAATTCAGACACGAAGCCAAAAGTTTCCATAGAAATTTCTCTTTGCCATCAATGTAACTATTTTAGGAGCTTTTTTTATAAGTCAAAGCAATGCTTGCTAAAGGGGTGTGATTTACAGCTTTGGAGAGGTGACGAGCAGCAGCCCTGGAAAACGAAGCCTGCTGTTCACGCTCAGAAAACAGCCCGTCCACCACCTATCCTGCCACTCACCTCAATTCCTCACCTGAAGAAGCTATTCCGATGCTGTAGGTTTAAGCAGCGCTACAAACCCTAGCACAGTGTGAAAAAGATAAATCTCAAACCTTATTGTCTATCCTGCAGATAAAGAGAGGGCCATTCGTATTTGGTTGCTTCTTTTTAAACCAGGACTGTAGCCCCTAAAGGTCAGTGCTCTGAAGACCATAGGTGTGCTCTACAGAGCGGGGTGTCTTCAGGAACAGGCGCAGAGGTGGCTGCTCTTGTCCACGTGTCGCTCCTACCCGTCTCCTTCGCCCTGGCAAGGTGGCAGCAGGAAGGTGGCGGTGACGCTGTCACCGGGCCGGCGCTTCTCAGCTGTGGCAGCTCCTTTCTTCCTCCCTCAGCTTCATCAGCAATCTCCAGAATGCGAAACGCGGTGATCTCACTCACATGCACAAATACACAACTTCTGGACGTTGCCAAATCCATTTCCTTCCATTCAAAACACACTTACTCTGCAGTTTACCCTGCTCTTCAATAGAGATCAGATACGTTTTACTCCTTCAGAATCTGGATTTGACAAATTAACATCATTTTCAATAATTTAGCTTTCCTGCTAAACTGCTAGCGAGCCCTTCCGCGAGTGTACACTGAAGTTCTTCCTACTCGTGTATCAGACTTAGGCTTAAACTCAAACATACACAAATCCTGCAGCAGAAAGGAAGCCCTCAGGCACCTACGAGATCTCTTCTCTCAGGTTTCTGTAGACCAGCCCCACACAAACTATTTACTTGAAAAATAAAAAACTTCTCGTGATTTCTCCCTAGGCAGCCCCAAATGATCCCCCTTGGTGCAGGAGCACAGGGACATTTCCAACGAACACCAGCAGGCAACGGACCCGCACAGACACCTGTACGTGAGCTGAGCAGGGTGCTCAAAATCCAGCCACACAAACAAGCCCTTTCGCAGCCCGCTGCGCCTGTCCGACACGAAACGCTCGCCGCACGACACCACAACCGTGTGCTGGAGGGGGGTATTTTTCTCCCCTGACTATAAAGGCAGCCCGGGCGAGGGGATCAGCTGCGCACATCTATAGTTAGGTGAGATGAATAGCACCTTTGTTTCCAGCATCGCTCTAAGTGCAAGTAATCTACTTTGTCACAAGCTCTGTTCAATTGCAAATCACAGCGAGATCAGTGTCCAGAATGCTCAAACACGTGTAGACGTAGGCAGATCAGTTAAACGGCCAAGGCAAAATATATGTTTACAAAGGGAGCAGGACAAAAGGCCTAGGTTTCTCACTAAATATAAAACTGATCTTGATCAGCTGTTATACGACACCTCACACTGCTTTCCACAAAGCACTTGACCATCAGCTCCAGCATCTCAGGTGAATTTCAGGTTGATTAAACGTTCTGCCGGCCTGTTTTCCCCAAGCAGTTGCAGGCTGTTAGCAGCACACACGCTCCGCTTCACATCCTGAATTATTCTGTGCACACGTGGGGAGCAGCAAGGCTGCAGCCGGGCCTCGCGCCCGCCGCGGACGCACCGCTCTTTGTACGGACGCGCAGGATCGGCTTCTAAAACGCTCCGGGTGAAAGGGGCTCCCGAAAGGCAAGAGCGTTTCCCAGGGGAAAACGAAACAGAACGGCGGAGCGCCGAACAACAACCACACTGCCGTGGGCTTTCCAGGAAACAGAAGAGATGCGCGGGTCCCGCTCAAAGACTGCTGGCTAGAGAACGCTCCTCCACGTCCCTCTCTTCACGCTCACAATAGGAGGGACTGTCAAGTCTTGCTCTTGCGTAGAGACGGCCAAGGGTTTTCTGATGTAATGTTGTTTCAGCAGATGAATCAATTAATTGAGAAAGAAACTGCTGCTGAGGAAAGGAATTTTGGACAAATTTTCCTATTTGAAACATGGGTTTGAAATTTTTAAAGGGAAATCAAAGGAGAAATTTCTCATATGCAGTGTAACTCATCCAAACTCCACTTTCATAAAAGCCACACTTTCACAAACAACACTCTCCAAAGCACCAGCAACCATTTGGAATATTTGGCTATAAAATGAGATTCATATTTTGTTGTTTTTTCTAGTTTTCTCCTTTCCATCCTGTCTCTCACCAGACAGCAAACTCTTCCTGTCTAACTCTGCTTTCATTTCTATCCCACGGGATAAAGAGGCCAGATTTCCTTGCAGGCACGGGTCTTTCTGGCAGCACCTCGTGGCTTATTTCAGGCTCACCTTCTGCTTGCCCAGTCTTGGCCAGAAGCGACCCCAGCTCCAGGATGCTCTGCTCTTTGACTTGCACCGCTTCTTCATCATTTTCCTGGACATCACGTTTCACTAGAAAAGAGTGGAAAAGTTACCTTTAATACGATTATAACAGACAGTAGTGGGTTCAGCCTGGCCCACAAGAGCGGAGTTTAAACGCACAGCTTATAAACGGCTCTCTGCTATACTGGAAAGTCACGCAGACCTTAATCCAGCTAATTGATAGATATAACTGTATTGTCAAAATTGAGTATATTTAAAGATATCAAGCCATCTCATCGAGCTTGGCCAACTGATCATGTTTTATTTAAAAAAGACAACAATCACGCTCTGTGACAGAAGGCATAAACCCAAACAAAAGAAATTTAAAGCTGGAATTTCTGATGTTGCCACCTTGTGTTACAAGTTACAAGCACTAGGTTAAAATGTAGCACAACTCACTGGTACGGAAGCACTCGCTCAAACGCAGCGGGAGCTGCCCCTCGCAGGGGCTACAGGGACTTGGTGCAACCCCCCGGCCGCGCAGCCCTGCGCCGGCCGCTGCTGCCGGCGCTGCCTTCCCACGGCCGCCTGCACGGAGCGGCAGCGCTCGGGGTACGAACAGGAGCGGCTCGGGCTGCGGAGCCCGCCGGGGGCTCGGCGAACGCGCAGCCTGTGGCACACACCAACCCCACGTACGGCCCGGGCGAGCGGCTCCGAACACCCCGGTGCCCGCGGGAAGGGGGTCGCGCGCCCGCAGCGCCCAGGCAGCGCAGCTCGCCCGGCCGCTGCCTCGCAGACCCCAACTTGTTGCCAACGGGCGGTACCAGCACGGGGGGCACCGAGGCGCCCGCGCGGCAGGAGGCAGAGGGGCCTCTCGGGAGCAGCGGCGCTCGGGGGCCAGCGCAGCGGCCAAACCACCGCGTCTGCCGGCGCCCGGCGGGGACAGAGCCGCCAGCAGCGACTGCCGCTTCACGGGCGAAAAGCGGCAGGAACGGGGAGCTGGAAGGAACAAACTTTGCAGGTCCTGTCTCCAGGTCTTAAACGGGAGCCGGGAAAGAGTTACTGCTGGAGCCGGTGAAAAGCCGCGGGTCGGGGCATCTTTCCCGTGGACTCCGCAGCACAAGGGGGCCCGGGCTGGATTCCCGCGGCCGCTGCCGGGTCGCCCGCAGGCAGCGCAGCCGGAGCCGGCACGGGGCAGCGGCCCCGGCCCCGCGGCGGTCCCGGCCCGCACGGACTCGCAGCCGACTCCCTCCAGCTCCCGTCACGGGCGGGCTGGAGGTGGCGACGGAGACCGGGCGGGCGGAACGGCGGGAGCGGGAGCGTGCGGGCT
>VZSG01001804.1:0-18484 GCA_013398315.1 Nothoprocta pentlandii
AAATAATATTTCTCTGGCTCTTAGTTGCATCCAAGCCCAACTCTGGATGCAATCCACAGTAGCTGCAATTATAAGAGAAGGTGAAGAAGGCACCTTACCCACTGAGGTTAGAAAAGTAATTTGGGATAACACCAAAGAATTCAAAAGGGAGTTTCAGTCTTGGTGGTATTTAGTCAGCTTCACTTATGATGCAATCAGCAACAAAACTGCTGATTTTTTGTTTTAACAATACGCAATGCGTCAGTATTTACCCTATATCCAATCATTGCACTAGGATTAAATCACAATGGAACTGTTCTCTACCCACTAGGGCATAGAGTATGGGCCATGCGAAGTGAGAATGTATGTACTGTGCATGTACTGTGTATGTATGTACTATGCATGTACTGTGTGGGAACAACAAGGTTTTATTTGTGAAAGTAATACTATGAAAGCTCAAGACTTTTGCCTGGATACACAGCAAAATATCTGTCATTTGGAAATACACCCTGATGAAAACCCTGAAACTGTACTAATATATGTACGAAACAAATGTATTTGTATGAGAACTCTGTGTAATTTTGTACTTCTAGATAGCATGACTGTGAAGGTAAATAATCGTTCAAATGTTTGTGTTTGTAACTTTACTCAAATTATGGGATGTGACTTTTATTGCTCAGGTTCTGTCATCATGATACAGAAGAAATACATCGTGTCTTGGAAAGAGTATAGAAAGATGGGGAACACAGCTGGTGGGATACCCTTATTGGATGGCCGCCAACAGCGACCAGAATTTTTAACCGCATGTTACATCCAGTTGTAGTTTTACTAACTTTAGTGTTGTTGTCTCTGTTGCTTAGAATTATACTGTCTATGAAGGTCAGGTACATGACAAAACAAATATACTCCCTAAAAAATGAACCCTTGAGTGCAGCTCAGTATGCTGTACTTCAACTAGAATCGTGAATTACAAATATGAGGAAAAGAGAAAACGGGGGATTGTGATACACGTGTTGTAATTCGCGGGACAATCTGTAAAAGAACAGGCTTATCACAAGTGTCGTAAGCTATGAGTGCAAGATACCACAAGAACACAGTATCAGCATAAGGCCAAAACCGCAGGAGATTGAAGCATGCGCAGAGTCCGGAGGAAGAAGAGCGGCCTTTATCAAAGACCACCAGGAAGCCTCAGGGACCCCTACCAACAAGGAGAGAGCATGTGCAGAAGTATTGCAACAGACCAGAGATAAGAACCGAAACTGGGAGGCGACTTCTGGGAGCCAGTGTATAAAAGAAGCACCCTCCTGTACTACAGCGCGCGCCGTTGGTGGAGCGGAGACTCCCCGGTTGCCCAGAGCTGCTTGCTTGCTATTTACAATAAACAATACTGATAAATTAATTGGCTTGGAGAATTTGTCAGTTTATAACACTGTCAAGGCTTGCTGCCCCACACAGAGCCCCATGGTCCCACTGCGCAGTCACCAGACAGGACATGGTGCGTTTAGCATTGGGGAAATGTCCCCTTGGCACTGTCCCCACAGTAGCCCTTGGTGATCTGTCTCCACACAGCTCTTCTGCTTTGGCAGCCTTCCCTAACACACAGGGAGCCTGGGCCTATTCCCACATTGGGGATAGACCCCACCTATCCCTGGGGTCTGCTGGGGTCTAGGCTGGGAGAGAGGCCAGGGAGGACTGGTCGTTTCCCTCAGTCCAGGCACTGAGTCCACCGCAGAGGGCAGCAGAGCTGGGGGCATTCGCCCCACAGCCCAAGCTCCAGGGTAGCAGGCTGTGTTTGTCAGAAGCCCCATCAGCCTCCATGCTGCAACTAGCCCCGGGGCATTAGTGACACTCGGTGTCCCTTGTTTTGCTGTCCGGGAGATTCCCAACTCTCAGGCTGCCTGCAGACCCACTTACCAGCCGCTCTCTTCAGCATTACTGCTCCTTCCCTCTTCTCCAGGTGTCCCTTGGTCCCCCAAGAGTCTTTCTGCAGGTGGGAACATTGGTGCTGATCCACCTGGCAGGAGGGCCCCAGGTGGCTGCTGCTGCTCTGCAGAGCAATTGCCACTTGGCCTATAGGGTCCCAAGGGGACTCCACACTGTCCATGGTGATTGCAGACCCAGCTAGACAGGCACCACTGCACCTGACAACCCTTCCAAGGGGTGTGTGGGCATGGACGAAGATCTGAGCAATCACCAGGCTTTTCAAATGGCTCAGGATGTGTTTGATTTTGTCCCAAGAGCCAGCCCATGACAGTGAAGGTGACAGGAATGACTGTGCAGGCACCCTTTTCTGTGCCTGCAGGGTCCCCTCTGCTGCCTGTGGGAGTGCAGAGCTCTCCCTAGCCTGGACATTCTTTGGATTTGCACTTTACCTTTGGATGACTCCACTTGAGTTTGTGAAGTTTGATTCACAGCCCATCCCGAGGCACATGGTACCCTTGGAGATGCCCTGTGGTCTCCAGATCTGTGTCCAGTCCTGTTATTTGGGAGGTAATGCTTGACCAGGAGCTTATTGTCTGGAGCCCATGGAGAGCCCTGGAAAGCAATGTGGTCTTGAAGAGTGAAAACCCTTGAGCAATTATGACTCCAGCTTTGGAAGGAGAGGCCAACATACAAACAACACAGTGAGGAAATCCCCTTTTATCAGAGCAAAGCCAAGCCTGACACAGATGGGCAGACAGATGGGCAGCTTATTTCTGAGGAACTAGTACCAATTGAACGAGTTTCCTCAGGACATCCTTGATCTCCTTGTTCCTCATGCTGTAGATGAGGGGGTTCATTACTGGAGGCACTACCGCGTACAGAACAGCCACCACTAGATCCAGAGATGTGAAGGAGATGGAAGGAGGCTTCAGGTAGGCAAATGCTGCAGTGCTGCTGAACAGGGAGACCACAGCCAGGTGTGGGAGGCACATGGAAAAGGCTTTGTGCCGGCCCTGCTCAGAGGGGATCCTCAGCACAGTATGAAGATCTGCACATAGGACAACACAATGAAAACTAAGCACCCAAAGGCTAAGCTGGCACTAACCACTAGAAGGCCAATTTCCCTGAGGTAGGAATGTGATCAGGAGAGCTTGGGGATCTGGGGGATTTCACAGAAGAACTGCTGAATCACATTGCCTTGGCAGAGTGGTATGGAAAATGTGTTCCCAGTGTGCAGGAGAGCATTAATGAAACCAGCGCCCCAGGCAGCTGCTGCCATTTGGACACAAGCTGTGCCGCTCATAAGGGCCCTATAGTGCAGGGGTCTGCAGGTGGCCACAAAGCAGTCATAGGCCATGACTGTTAGCAGACAATACTCTCTTCCTACCATGAAGACAACCAGGAAGACCTGGGCAGCACATCCAGAGTAGGAAGTGGCCCTGGTGTTCCTAGAGGGAATTGGCAATGGATTTTGGGACAGTTGTGGAGATGAAACCCACGTCAAGAAGGGAGAGACTGAGGAGGAAGAAGTACATGGGAGTGTGGAGGCGGTGGTCGCAGTCTACGGCTGTGATGATGAGTCCGTTGCCCACAAGGGCAGCCACATAGATGCCCAGGAAGAGCGAGAAGTGCAAGAGCTGCAGTTCCCATGTGTCTGCAAATGCCAGGAGGAGGAACTTGTGGGAGCTGTTGTTGCTGTTGTTGGACATTTTGCACCCTCATATCATTGGAGACTGTCCAAAGAAGAGAAGACATTGAGACATTAGGAGGGACTTTGTAAGGAGAAAAAAAGAAAACAAAACAGCAACAACAGAAAAAAAAATCTGAAATCATTCAGTTTTCATGCCCCCCCCCAAATTGCCTCTTTCATTTTCAAGAGGCTCTTAGTGCAGTTCCTTTGCTGGGGTTTTGCACTGACTGAATGTGCTGTGAGGAGCAGAGACCTCAGCCTCTGGGCTCCCAGCAGCCTATCCTGCTGGAGAGGACTCTGAACTGGGGAATGGAGGGGATGAGTTCACCATTTCTGTCAGGTGAAATCCACTCAAGATGTGGATGGGCTTTTCAGCATCTTCCCTCCCAGTTATAAAGAAGGAGGTTGAGGATAGAAATTTATGGGATTGTTCAATATTTCTGTTTGTTTTGAGATGTACTTGTCACCCTTGGGGAGTGTTCCTCAAATTAGACCTCTTTGGCATTTCTACTCTGAGTCCAGAGAGGAAAGCATCCACTGTCACTATGTGCCAAATGGGGACATCTCATTTGTCTATTAATATCTATGTTGCCGACGGGGGTCGGCAAGCCTCATTTGCTAGCTGGACTGACCTGGGGTTGTCCTCACCCCAGGGCCACAGAGCACAGACACCAATATGGCGGATGCGCCAAAATGGCGTTTATTGCGCAGTTCAGTCTGCCTATATACTCCAGCAGAATGCGGAGACTCACCTACTGCCCAATCGGGACACTAATTTCTACTTCCTGCCTTGTATGGCATGGGGTTATCAGTAAACTGCATAAATTAATTATGCTCCTAACCTCCCGTGACATCGCGAGATCTTCCGAGCGCCATGCCCTGTGCTCTATGCCCTATGCTATACTATATCATCTACTCATGCTAAGCTCTCTACCTTATTAAGCCCTAAAAAGCATGACAAATTCCCACAAATCTATTTCCCACCTGTCACGTGTTTGTGTCTCCTTGAGCTAGAGGATGGTCATCTTCATATGCTGCCCTAAAAGGAGACCAGTCCTTGCTGAGAGCAGAGCAGTTTCAAAGTGCTGATCTCCACATTTCTCATCCTCTCTCCACACACCTAAGGGAGATCTCCACGTTTGTGGCCATAGACATGCAGGGCTCTTTTTGGTTGCTCACGAACAGCCTCCCTCCGCCACCTCCATACTCTCAGCATCTCTGCAGCTTCCTCACAGCTCTCTTGGATGCCACAGATACTCCATGAGACAGCAGAGCCTTTCTGGAGAGCAGGTGGAAGCCTGGTAGGACAGCACAGGGAAGCAGCCGAAGGCCCATTAGCTCTGAAGATGGGCATTAAAGCAGCCCTGGAGACTGCTCTTTATGGAGCTGCACAGGACTGAAGGGGGCTTAGGAAACCTTACTCTCATCAGAGCCCTCTGTTCCACAGTTTGCAGCCTCAGCGTCTGAACTGCAGCTGAAAACACCTAACCCCAGAAAGATGAGAGCAAGAACAGGAGCAGCTTGGACAGGAGGGGAAACAAGGAGCAGGACCATGACACTGCTAGTAAGGCAGGCAAGGAGAGGCACAGGGAGGCGTTCTGGAAGGCCTTCACCTTATGCAGCTGGATGTGTGACCTCGCAGAGGGTGATTTTACAGCGCAATGACTCTCAGCCCCTTGATGGGGCAATAAGAACTGGGCCCACGGCAGCAGGAGAGATGCCCCTGGATATTGATGCAGGTCTGGCTGCAGAGGAGGTGGCTCCTGCCCTGCACTTCCTTCTCCTTCCCTGCCCATCTCTGCTGCCTCTAGCTATCCCTCCATGTCACCCTCCATGTGCTCAGCTCTGCCCTCCAGAAAGCTCCCAGCACTGGACACTGTCCAGGGAGAGCTCTGTGGCCACAGGTCCTAAGGAGCAGGCCACATAAAGTCCTCCGAGGCCACCAAGGTGATGTTGATGCTGCCTGTAGGCTAAGGTGGGGATGAGGTCTTGATGAGGTTTCTCACGCAAATATTAATCTCCCAATTCTTACTCAAAACAGAAAATATATCCTTCATTCTTCCTTCCAAAAGACGGAAATTGAAAGTTCCTCCTTCAGCAGAGAGCGGAAAGAAAGCTCCTTCCCTTTCCAGTAGTCCTTCTCTTCTTCTTCCTCTTGAGAGGACCCCTCAAACTTGCCCTTTGCAAGAGCCTGCTATGCCCTGAATAATCCAGGAGAGAGACTATTAAAAACCTAGTGCATAAGAACATGGACTGAGTGCAGAAGTCCCTTCCAGGGAGTTCAGTAGCACTGCCCCGCAGCCAGTGACTCACCATGTAAACAGCTGTAAAGATCTTGCCATGCAGTGAGTTCTGCTCTGTTCTCCTCACCCCAAACCACTGCTCACCCCTCTCTGCCTTCTCTTCTCTGCTGTGCACAGCAGCAGGCAGTGCCCGCAGCCCTGCTGCTCTTGGCACAGGAGCTTCTCTTGCACACAGTGTCTCTGGGCAGTGCTGCCAGGTTGCCACGAGCTGCCTCCGTCCCAGGAGCCTGGACCCACTCAGGAGCAGAGACCCAGCTGAACTCACCAATTTCCCTGTCCCTTGTGATCCCTCCTCCTGGGAAAAGTGCACTTCAATAAACTATAATCACCCGTTGTCATTTCCTAATGAGTGGCGAGACATGGATTCCAACCTGGAAATTTATTGCATCGAAGGCTGACTCTCTAAGAAAGTTGGAAATGTCCCATTCTGGAAGCCTCATTTCCCATCCCTTAACTAGATAGGAAACCGAGGAGTGGAGAAATGGGGAGTTCATTGACACCAGGTTCAGGTGCTGATTCAGAAATATCAATCTGGGCACTACCTGCCTAGGACTGAGTCTGAAGTTGTATTCAGATCCCTCCTGTAAACTCCACAAACACATTGGTAGTGAGATTCCCCTTGTCAAATCCAAAGTGAGCAGAGCACAGGGATCTGCACAAGAGCTCCTTGTCAAAGCTCCACTACAGTCACCGGAGATGCAGGGTGAGAGTCAGTAGCTCACATTCAAACATCCGGGGACAGTGGAAGAGACTGAGGAGGTCCAAGACATGTGTCAGTGCCTGCTTGCTCTGAGGGAGCTCCTGGGAGACCTGCATCATCTTAGAGCATGAGCTGGGATCCAGGTGGGGAACTGCCTTGGCCATCTGAAATGACCCCAGGTGCCAACTACAATGAGAACCCTGCTCCCAATGAAGCTGAGGCGTGGGAAGATTCCAGGGTTAACCAGTAGCTGTTGTAACTCAGTGCAGAGCCTTGATTTGAGGGCATAGAAAAGTGCTGGAGAGGCCTTGTCAGATGCCTGGGGTGTTCAGCACAACCACATGTCTCTAGCAGATACAGCAGGGGACCTAAAGAAAAACCATATTCCCTCTGAGTGATTGCTGGGCAGGTGCCCCAGGGCATCCTGTATTTCTGTCCTATACCCAAACAAAAACATTCCAGCACTGGCTGTCCCAGCTGTCCAGCACATCCTGTCCACACACACTGTTCTGCATGAATGGGAGGCACCCCCACCTGGCCACATCTCTGCTCCAGGCTCTGCCCCCTCAAACCCTTCTAGCTCTCCTCCCCTGAACTTCTGGGCATCCCCCCACATGATACGAACAGGCAAGGGGCTAATGAGGACATCTGGGTGGCTGCATCGAAGGTTCTCAAGGTCCATGAACATTTTCAGGGGCACCTTGTTCTTTCAGAACCAGCGTCAGGTACAGGCAGAAAGGTCCTGTTGGGCTACTTTGTCTGAGAGGAGGTGCCCATGGCCAGGAATACCTGTCCCCTCACTGGGGGAGCTCCTGCCTGGCTATCCTGGCCCAGGGCTCCTTCCCACTACCCTGGTGCTCTCCGTGCAGGTCCCATTCCTGCTGCCTGCCTCTCGCTCCATCCCCACCGCTCACCTCCCTCGTGTGCTCCTGCGCTCCAAGGGTCCCATTCATGGATAAGGAGACGGCATTCACCTGCTGCTCCTTCTCCATTCCCAGCACTCGCTCTGGGGACATTCCTGCATGGTCAGCATGTTTCCAGTCTGTCCTCTGCACAGACAGACTCATCCTCACAGTCCATGTCACAGCCCGGGCCTCTGATCAGCTGCTCACACTGAGGGGACCTCACAGACCTTTGGTTGGTGCTGCTCCTGCTGCCGGCCAATCACGCACAGAGACAGACGTCACTTCACAATGTGCCTGGAACCTTCAGCTGGCTCTGGCCTATCAGCAGCAGGGACAGAGGTGACGTCACAAGAAACCTCAGCAACCCAGAGCCTGCTGATGGCATTAGGTCTACAGAGAAGGATGTGGCCTCAGAGTCACCATCAGAGCCATATCCCTGCTGCTGGCCTATCAGGGACTGATTCAGCAGTGAGGTCACCACCAACATCCAGGCCATGTGCCTGCTGCTGGCCTAATGACCAGATCTTGAGGCAGAACTGCCAACACAACCAACATCCCAACCATGAGCCTTTTTCTGCCTTGTCACCACCACACACTGAGGGGAGAACACAACAGCCTGTGGGAGCTAGGAGCCCCCTTGGCCTATTCAGAGCAATAGTTGTCCCTAGCGTCAGAAGTTTTGGGGCTATCGGCTACTCAGTCAGAAATTCCCTCAGGGTATGATCGGCAGCCATGTCCCTGCTGCTGGCTCGTCATGTTCTCACACAGAAGGGACCCTGTCATTGGTTCCAGGAACATGGGAAAGTGTTTTGCCAATTGACGGGCGACGGCGGAAATAACCAGACACCAAGGGAAAGAATGGTCATATTTACTATTAATATCAAATAATACAGAAATGAAATAAAACCTTTAATGAAACAATAAGCTTACTATGCACCAGGTTTTAACTACGGACAAATAAGCAAGGTAATGCACTTAACCATTACTATACAAGAAAGAGAATAGCAATTAAGAAAAATATACATCACTTGCCTAAATATGTTCCCATCATCCAGATCCACAGTCACTGGGGAGCCCCTGTTGCAGAGAGGATTTGGAGCCTTCCCAGCAATTGGGAGGTCTTACATGGTGTGTCCGTCCGTAAGTCAAGTCTCCAAAGTCGCTGTAAGAGGGTCCAGCTTCTATAAAACCAAATCAGCAAAAATTGCATTTTCTTTCTTAGCGGTAATATCTGGTGTGTCCTACTTTCCTTATCATCCAGGACCGGGACTTGGTCAGAGCCCCAGCTTCAAATGGAAAGTTCCCTTCAAGGTCAAAAATGCTTGCCTCAGAGCCTACAAAAGTTACAATTTGATGAGTCTATGTGCAGGTTAGCAGAAGCAATTTACAAGAGCTAGTAGAAGTCCAAGAAGAGAGTTGTGAGGACAGAGAAAGGAAGTGGGAAAGTCACATGGACTGTGGATAATGCATGCAGAGCAACGCATCCCCAGGCAGAGGTGCTCTTTATTTGACATTGATAGGAGGACTTTCACATTTGGAACGACCCCCATGCCCTTTGGAACAGCTCCATGGGGACAAAGCAGGTGGCACTGACAGCAGCAGCAGGAGGCAGATACTGACGCCGCATCTGAGCATCTGCTTTTCGGCTTCCTCATGTTGGTCTCTTGTCTTTTGCGCAGCTCTGGTTCTTTGTGCCACCTCCTGCAGTGCTGTTGCAGCATCATCTGTGATTGCTAGAGTTGAACAAAAAGAGGGAAATTTGTAAGAAGATGGAGTTGTAAGAAGAGGGAGAAGGCAGAGAGTGGTGCAGGCCTAACACAGGGCAAATATTACGGCACGTGCTTGCATTAAGTTGCAAAGCCCCTGGTGTTGAGAAAGAAGCCCCTTGTGCCCAAAGTGCCCAGGGATCCTTTTGTCCTCAGGCCACACTTGGATCACCCATCTTGAAGAGCTCTGGAAGTGCTTGACTGCCCCTTGCATTTCAGGGACATCCAGCTCAAGGTCAGAGCCAACAACCTGCTCCTGCCCCTGTGCCCGGCTGCTGTCTCCAGGAGCAGCATGGGCACTGCGGCAGGGGGAAGCACCTTCCCTCTTGGCACATATTTACCAGGGCTGCTGCTTCTGCTCCTCTTGCTGCTGTCTGTTCCTCTCCGCAATATATCTGAATATTTCCCGTCGGGCTCTAAAGGGCTCCAGGCGTCTCAAAGTCTGGGCGGCTCGAGGGGAAAGGAGGCTGCAAGAACAGGGCAAAAATATCTCACGGGTTGCCTGGGCCCTGCCTGCCCCTGCCCTGCTCCAGCCCCTGCACAAATCTCACCCTGTGCACCCCCAGCCCCTTTCAGCCTGGCAGAGTTTGGGGCTTAGCTGTGGGCTGCACAAAGTCCCCGCAAGGAGGGAGCCGTAGGCCAGGCGGTTCCTGTGGCACCAGAGTGCCTAGGGTGGTGCACACTTACTGGGGCTGGATGGTCTCCTGCTTGACTGCAGCTTTCCTCTCTGCCACAGCGGGAGGCTTTTCAGGCCTCTGCCACCGCGCAGGAGGATGCAGCAGTCAGGCCTGTTCAAGTGCAAACTCCTGGCAAGGAGGAGAGACTGTCGGCAACCCAGAGCGCAAAGAGAGGACCATTTTCCAGAGGCCCTCTGGCAAGGAACCTGCAGCAGGGGCTAGGTCGGCACTGGGACACTCTCCAGCACAGGTGCCTTTCCTCTGGAGGACATCCCTCTACTGCTTGTTCTTGGTCTGCTACAGCACTCATGAAAGAATCCTGGGCAGGATTCACAAAGCCAGTAGCAGGGTGGAAACTCTTGCTTTATTTCCCCAAAAGCTCCCACCAGCTGACTCTCTCCATCAGGCCCTGCCTGAAAACCTTGAAGGCAGCGGGGCAAGTAGGGAGGCTTGAGGGACTTTCACCCTAACTCGTAAATACTGAGCAGGGAAGGGAGATGTAATTGTAATTCAGTTCTAACTGAATGGCACTCTTAAGACCACAGGTGGGGCCACCTTGTGCTGCACCTGCAAAGTGTCCTATCTACTCTGCATCAGTGCTGTCTCCATGACCTGGGCACCTTTCACCCCTGGCTCCATAGCAGAGACGATGGCTCTGCAATGGTCCCTGTACCTGGACCGGCTCTGGGCCCTCCCCTGCAGACCAGGCTTCCCACGCAGCCCCTTCAGCCTCTGCTTGTTCGTGCCGCTCTCTGTAGACGGAGCCCAGGTTCTGCTGGCGTTCCCACTGTGCAGACAGCTCTCCACTTTCCTGGAAGGCCACGGAAATGCCACAGCACACATGATGAGGCTCAGCTGCCACAGGCAGAGAGCTTTCTGCTGCTCCTGACCTCACTCCTGCACCAATGATCCCAACTATGCAGGGTGCCAAAAAGACCCGTGTGTTTGCCACAAGCTCTGAATGCCCCAGGCCCTGCTGCTAGAGCCAGCAACGGCCAGGGAAATGGTCAAACAAAGAGCTCCTCAGAGATCTTGGCAGAATTGTTCTGTGTAAAAGGGCACATTCACACTACTTCCAACAACAGTGTTTACAGCAAGCCATGGCATGTACCTGCAAGAGTCTTCTGCAGTGTTCAGGTATGGCCGGTGTGGCTGTGGACCAGGCTGAAGTGCATGACTGCTGCCTGCTGGCCTCCTTGTCCCTGGGAGAACTGCCTGGACACGGTGGGAACGGACTGCACAGAGACACCGGGAGGAGTCTGCATGAGCACAGCGGGAGGCTCTTCTCCCTCCTGTGCTCCCAAGCGGGGAACCTGCCTCTGCAGTGGGAGCCACTTGTGCCAAAGACGCAACTCTTTTCACTAATCGAGTTCACAGCAACCAAAGCCAAGATGACTGCCAGCTACAGCTATGTACAGCTATGGCAAAGGCTGGCCTCTAGAATGGGCCTGTGGCCCCTGCATAGGTCCCTCTTGCTACACCCCAAGGACAGGAGCAGCATTTTTTGAAATGACGGGCTCCTGCCCAAACTGCTCTAGCTTGCCTGGCCATTGCTGGGCATTGAGAGCAGCAAATGCCCCTCCAGTGGCTTGTGAGCACAGCATAGCCTTTGCTGCCTCTCGCTGGTGAGGCCAAAGGGGCCTCCCTTGCGCAGGCTTGCAAGAGTTCCCCTTAGAGCTTTGCCCACATCTCTCACCTGGCTGGAGTCTCCTCCGACGTGTCCTGCTGCGTGGTGCCTGCCTGTGAGCTTTGCAGCACAGGCAGAGGAAGCTGCTGCCGGCTCTGCAGGAGCTGTGCAGGATGCGCGTCTGGAAGCAGTGAAGGAGGGTGCTCTTCAGAGCAGCCCCTTGGGTCTGCCTGTGGAGCTGCCTGAAGGCACCAGGTGCCAAGGACGGGCTGTGGGGGCACCACCTGTTCATGAGTGAGCTCTTCCTGTACCTTTGCTGCCTCTGCTGCTCTGCAGCTCTCGACGGTCCCTGACCTCCCACTGGCACTATCTGGGGGCAGCCCTGCCCTTTGGTTTGTCTTCCAGGCTGAGCTGAAACCTGGGAAACAGAGGAGCAGAGCGCTTGCAGGAAAGGCCCCCAGCTACCCTTGCAGCTGGCCGGTACCAATCCTCCTGTCCTGTGAGACCTCGCACGCCTTCCCCTTGTGTGCAGGCACAGGTATTTTGGGCACTCTCCCCCAAAAGACACAAAACACAGCTGCCCTTCCTCTCTGTGGGCTGCCAGTTCTCTCTGAAGGCAGTGACAGCAGACTGGCTATGGGAAGTGAATCCCCATTTCCAGTCACTCGGGAAGCTTTCAGCCACTGCGAAAGGCAGTTTCTCCCAACTCCATGCTTTGCAGTGAGCCCCAGCAGCATGTGCTGTCCTGCAGGAGCTGGGAGACCTGCTGCTGTATGAGTCATGGACTACAGAGGAACAGTGCTGACCTGGGGAACACGTGGTGGGGCTGAGACTGGATCTCTGAGGAGATGCTTTCCTCTCCATTTGAAATCCACTCGAGATCCATTTGTAATGGTTTCTGCAATGCAAGACATACACAATGAGAGTTTTTTAAGGCAATTGTAGTAATGTTACCAGGCTTTTGTTTAGGAGAAAGAAACGAGCAAACCCAGGATGTTTCTTCCTTGTGGAAAAAGCAATGGGGACATGTCCTTGGGAAAGCACTGGATTATCCCACCACATCCCCAGGGATGAGATTACTGGGTGTCTGAGAATATTCCCTAAGGAACTCAAGCAGCCCAGCAAAGCTAGGTGACTTACACTGTGCAGTGCAGCAAGAAAACCCCCTTGCTCTCTATTCTGTGAATGAGGTAGGGAGAAAACTGCATGGCAAGCTGATCCCCTTGGCCAGAAAGAGCACCAAGGTCCTTAAAGACAAATGTCAGGTGCTCCTTGTTCAGCAGGTGGGAGCAGAAGAGGAGGACGGTCTCCTGCAGGTAGCTCTCCACCACACGCACAGGGAAGCCGGTGTCCCACGCAATGCGCTGATAATTCAGCGGTTTGACCTTCACATTATCTGCAAGGCAAGACAACAATGTCACCGCCACAGCAGGACTCTGTGGCATTGCTGGGGAAGGAGGAAAGGTGGGCAAAAAGGGGAGCCACTTGCTTGGGTGACTCTCAGAGAGCGCCACCACATGCGCTCTTTCTTAAAGCATATTCCTCAAGAGGTTGTTTTGGAAAAGAGATCTCTTGGGAGAAGTTTATTTTGGGGGAACTGAAGGGGTCCTGCAGGCCTTGGAGGAACCTTCTCACCAGGGAGAGTCACTCTAGGCTGTTTAATTCCAAGTAGCCAGTCCACAGCTGTGCTCAGCTGGAAGACGGGTCGTTGAACCGTCAGCACCTTGCCATTGCGCAGGCAGAACTGTTCCTGGTGTGTAAAGAAAGTGCTGAGCGCTCCTAGCAGGACAGCCTGCACAAAGCAAAGAGAAAAAGGCCCCTGAAGAAGCACTTGGGTGATGGAACAGGTGAGTCTTGCTGGAACATGGGGACACTGCTCTTTGCCCTCCCCACCTGCAAGCCATGGTGGGGCAAGAAGAGGTCCCTTGGGAAAGCTTTGCAGAAGAGCCCCATTCTCCACATTAGCCCCACAGCCTCTGGCAAAGACTTGCCCACAGCTCTCAGCTAGGGAAGATTCTGGGGCTGCTGAGAGCCTTGGCACATAGCCAGGCAATCTGCCCCTTTGCCCTCCCTGCTCTTTGTGTTCTGGCCAGGGGCAGGAGAGAAGCCCTGGCACATGCCAAATGTTTTCTCCACTAGATCTGCATGGTGCCTCTGTGCTGGCTGCCCCAGAAGCTGCTGTGTGGCACACATGTGCTTCTCTTGGGGAGAAAAGGTCAGGATGACCTTTCTCTTGGGGAAAGGATTGCTGTGGGGGGGGCAGGACTCTCCGCATGACTGGAATGCCCCCCAGATGTGGATCTGCCAGCCCACCTTGTCCTGCATCAGCTGCTCCACAATATATTCCAAGGCAGCGTCCCAAATGGCAACAATCTCTGCAAAGAAAGGTAAGGGGGTGTCAGGTCCCAGGCCAAATGGCTCACAATCCCTCAGCAAGCCCCTACCACATGGAGGGGCCCATGAAGGTGCAGAAAGCCAGCACCTTCCAGAGAGAGCTCCTGAACCTCAGTTACTGTGAGGAGACTGAACAAAATGTTCAAGAATTCAAAGTCAAAATCAACCCCCAATATTTGGTTGAGTTTTAATGGGTCCCACTGATAGCTGTTAGCAGTAAAGACTCCCCAGGGGCTGATTAGAGCAGAAAATTGTCATCACCAATAACAGCTAGGCAGAGGAAGCATGTAGGTGGCTCTGATGCCACATTAACCCTTGATATCTTTTATCAGACAAAATGTCCAAGCTCGGTCACTGAGCTTCTGGGAAGGAAGATCATTTCTCCCACGTTTTCCAGGTCCTCTTGGGGACAGTAAGTAGGTGAGGTGTGCAATGCTCACTAGAAGACAATGTTACAACACCTTTCAGGGTGTCCTCAGGGAAGATAAGGGGTCCCCAGTGTCTTCTGGCAGGCCTTGGTGGCAGAGACAACAGCCATACCGAGATGGTGAAGACCTCCTCCGGTGTCTGCCTGGCAGGGCCTTTGTCTGTCTCCAGCAGAGCCTGTTCATACCTGTCACTGCATCAATGCAGCCTGTAGACACCCAAATAGCTTCCCCTCTTACAGCCTTGGAGCCCCAGAAATGCTGCTCAGGGGACAGAAAATGTCCCGTCTTCATCTGGGTCCCTGCTCCTGAGCTGGGCCTGACTCCTGGGGCTGTGGGAGCCCATGGCAACCTGGCAGGCGCCACAGAGAGACACCCCTGCCCAGGAGCAGCTCCTCTTAAAGGAGCACCAAGACTCAGGGCACTGCCCGCAGGCACCAGGCTGGGATGAGTCACTCATAAGTGAAGGAGAGTTGGGAATGGGAAGACAACTGAGAGCTCCTTGCGGGGAGAAACCTTCCCAGCCCGTGACATGGTAAGTGCCTGGCTCCAGGACAACAGTGCTGTGGTTCCTGGAGGGATCTTTTGAACCTGGCACTTTCCCTAGCTGGGGATCTCTCAGGGTGGCTCTTCCTGCTTCTCCTGCTTGGAGCTGTTGGTGCTTTAGAGCAGGGATTCCCAGCCAGACCCTCCAAGGGACAGGGCATCAGGGCTGCCTTCTTCCAGGGATGGTGCAGGGGTGTCTCACTGCAGGAGAGGGAGACTGAGAGGGGCTGTCCTGAGATGTTACCGTCTGGGCAGTGACATGCACAGCTTGGGGAGGTGAAGGCTTTCCTCAGTGATCCTCTTGTGTGTTACTCCTTACTTTGCCTTGCAAGAAAGTTCATACTAATGCTCTTCATTTCTTCACCTCTCCGTGCTGCTCTGGTTCTTGCTCCCTGGAGCTAAGGATGGGGACTCAGCTGCAGTTAAGTCAGGATCTTCCCTCTCCCACTGCATTACTCAAGCAACAATGAAGACATTAAGGTGATGTGAGTACAGGATGTTTTTCAAACACCTCTGTTCAAAAGGGTAAGTTGAGGGTGCAGGGAAAGATTAATCCTTCCCAAGGATCTTTTCTTTCATACAGAACTACCATGAGTGATGCCTCTTGAGTAAGAATAAGTAGAGAATATTCCTACTGTGTCACTGGATCAAATCCCCTTCACTCAGTTCTCGGTGCCCATTCCCCGGTCTCCCTGCCAAATACAAGAGGCAATTTGAAACCTATACCTACATCACCCATAAGAGCAGGACTGACTGCGCTGGTGCCCAAGCATAGAGGCAGAGAACACTTAGCCAGCACAAACCAGAGATCAGACAAGGGAGCTGAACAAGTTAAAGGAGAAAGGGAATGAGGGGGGCACTGAGTAGAACAAATTTTGCTCAGAGAAGTCCTTTCTAACTTGATGGTGCTTTTTCCTCATTGGAAAGTGCTCTGAACCAAAAGTAAATGTCCAATGGCAGCTCCTTCTATGAGTTCTTCCTCCTGGCATTTGCAGACACACGGGAGCTGCAGCTCTTACACTTCTCACTCTTCCAGGGCATCTACCTGGCTGCCCTCTTAGCCAACGGACTCATCATCATAGCCGTAGCCTGTGACCACCGCCTCCACTCCCCCATGTACTTCTTCCTCCTCAACCTCTCCCTTCTTGACCTTGGCTTCATCTCCACCACTGCCCCCAAATCCATGGCCAATTCCCTCTAGGACAACAAAACCATTTCCTACTTTGGATGTGCTGCACAGGTCTTTATGTTCCTTTTCTTGTTAGTAGGAGAGTATTTCCTCCTCACAGTGATGGCAAATGACCGTTATGTTGCCATCTGCAGACCCCTGCACTATGAGACCCTCCTGGGCAGCAGACCTTGTGTTAAGATGGCAGTAGTTGCCTGGGGTAGCGGTTTTCTCAATGCTCTCCTGCACACAAGGAACACATTTTCCATACCACTGTGCCAAGGCAATGTGGTGGAGCAGCTCTTCTGTGAAATCCCCCAGATCCTCAAGCTCTCCTGCTCAAATTCCTACCTCAGAGAAGTTGGAGTACTTGTGATTACTCTTTGTATACACTTTGGATGTTTCATTTTCATTGTGGTGTCCTACGTGCAGATCTTCAGAGCTGTGCTGAAGATCCCCTCTGAGCAGGGCTGGCACAAAGCCTTTTCCGGCACAAAGCCTTTTCCATGTGCCTCCCGCACCTGGCTGTGGTCTCCGTGTTCATCAGCACAGGCATGTTTGCCTACCTAAAGCCCCCCTCCAACTCCTCCCCAGCTCTGGATCTGGTCCTGGCTGTTCTATATGCGGTGGTGCCTCCTACACTGAACCCCCTCATCTACAGCATGAGGAACAGGGAGCTCAAGAACGCCCTGAGAAAAGTCATTTCATGGACATTATTCAGAATTTGCAATATTGGCATTGCTTTCTACATGTGAATCCTACTGTATCTCATATCAGACCTGAGCAATGTTTCTTTACTGTATGTTTATTAGACTTACTATTACTGGCATTTGGTAACATGCTACTAGACAAGTGGTTGGATTTGTTCTTCCTTGAATGAGACTACTTTGTCTCATGTGGTTTCCAAATAAATTGTTGTCTAAGTCTGGGTCAGAGCTGACTCCCTCACTCTGTCATTAAAACAAGAAGGTTCCACCCAGTGCAGTGCCTGAAGGCTGGTCTTTTCCTCCAAAGCTGATGTTAAGAATAGGCCCAAGGGATTCCCCCCCCAAGGGCTTACTGCATAGAATTCTCCATTTGTTCAGGAGCAAGTAGTTCAGAATTGTGTGATGATCTCTGCATTTAGGACTCACTCATTGGTGACCAGTGACTGTGAAAGGGCTCAACTCATCTGGAAAGGTGAAGAAGTAACTCATCAGGGGATGTTTTGTCTAAGCATGTGGAGGAAATGAAGGGGATCAGCAGTGGTCAGCATGAATTCACCAAGGGGAAATCATGCTGAACCAGTCTGAGAGCCTTCTATGATGGAAAGACTGGCTGGGTAGATGAGGGGAGAGTGGTGGATGTTGTCTCCCTTGACTGCAGCAAAGTCTTGGACACTGTCTCCCATAACACACTCATGGGCAAGCTCAAGAAGTGTGTTTAGATGAGTGATGACACAGAACTCCATGGGCTATGATCAGTGGTGCAGAGTCTAGCTGGAGGCCTGTAACTATTGGTGTTTCCCAGATGTCAATACTGGGTTCAGTCTTGTCCAGCTATTTGATCAATGACCCGGATGAAGGGAATGAGTGCATTCTCAGCAAGCGTCCTTATGGTCCCAAACTGGAAGGAGTTTCTGATACCCCAGACCTCTGTGCAGCCATTTAGAGAGACATGAACTGGCTGGAGAGTTGGGCCTCATGAAGTTCAGGGTCCTACCCCTAGGGAAGAATAACTGAATGCACTGCCAGAGGCTGGGGGTTGACCTGCTGGAGCGCAGCTCTGCAGAGAAGGACCTGGGCATCCTGGTGGACTATCAGCTGACCATGAGCCAATAATGGCTCCTTGTGGCCAAGAAGGCTGGTGGTCTCCTGGGGTGTACTAGGAAGAGTGTTGCCAGCACGTCAAGGGAGGAGATCCTGGCTCTATACTCAACCCTGGTGAGGTCCAATCTGGAGTCCCGTGTCCACTTCTGTGTTCCCCAGTACAAGAGGGACATGGAACTACTGGAGAGAATCCTATGGAGGACTACAAAAATGATTAGGGGCCTGGAACACCTCTCCTATGAGGAAAGGCTGAGAGAGCCACACCTGTTCAGCCAGGATAGAAGAAGGTTGAGAGGAGATCCCATCAGTGTGCACAAATACATCAAGGAAGAGTCTCCTTCTCTGGAGATATTCCAAGACTGCTTGGACATGATCCTGTGCAATGTGCAGTAGATGAGCCTGCTTGTGCAGGGCTTTGGACAAGATGATCTCCACAGGTCCCTTCCATCCTCAACCATTCTGTGATTCTGTGAAGCGCCTGCACTGATATTAGGTTAGGTTTTTGCACTGTAAGGATCTGCTGGTGCCTCATCCTTATAGTGACTGGTACTTTTGTAGGAGAAAAAGGCATCC
>VZSG01001807.1:0-11150 GCA_013398315.1 Nothoprocta pentlandii
ATCACAACCCTCAAAGTCCTCTTCTTTCTCTCATCTTCATCATCAAGGAGCATGAACCTATTCTGAAGTTAGCAGGTTTCAGATCAGTAGGAGACATTCTGGTTCCATAAATTACCAGATTCCAGTCTTAACCATCAAGGGAATTTCCATTTTCTGAAGCAATAGATACTAGCTTTACAGTATCTATTGCACTATTGGTGATTTGTACTACTGAAGCTGCAGTCTCAGAGATCCCACTGATCTCTTGCTTATCCCCTCTGATGCTGCACTGAGTGCAGACCACTCTTCTCTCCCCAACACAGCTCCATGTATACTGGAAATGACCCAGTGCCTCATACAAAAAAAAAAAAAAAAAAAAAAAAAAAACATAAAGTGAGATGTGCAAGTGGTGCATAACTTTAGCTTTTGAAGCATGGTTTTATACTCACTCCCTCGATACCTCTAACTTAGAAATAATCTCACTTGAAGAACAGAGAAATAAAACTTGTGACCTGAAAAGCAGAAGACGGAGAAGAAAGGAAAGAAGACATTCTGAATGAAGTCAAGGATGCATCAGGGTGGAGAAGAGCAGACTGTGTTTGGATAGTGTGGGAAAGAAGAATGGAAAATGAAGAAAAGAAAGAATCAGATTGGAATTGAAAGCCTTAGCAAGGAAAGATTAGTTGAAATACTAGAAAGGACAGTGGAAAGTTTTATATAAACTGAGGGGTCTCATCTGGGTTGCTAGCTGGAGTGGAAGCAAGAAATATACCTAAGGCAAGAAAAATTGGCTTCAGCTGAAACCATATGCTTCTTGAAATCAAATTACCATTAAAATCAGAATATCCATGTAGCAATGCAAGCAGAACTATATTTCCAATGCTCCAGTCTTAAAAACTGTCAATATCAGTCAAACCTGAGGCCATTGTCTTCCTTCTATTCACTAAGTGAATGAATGGTTTTTTATCTCTTCCTTTGCCTCCACTTTCTTCTTCTTTTCTCTTTCTTTCCATTTCTCAGAAAAGCAGTATCTAGCGTAAAACATCAACAATCAATTTACTGCAATTTAAATGAAACAGCAAATTGCACTTATTACTATGTGCTAATTAAGTCTTAAAATTAGGATGCTTTTGTTATCCTTTATTAAAATTAGAAGTATATGTATTGAATGTTCACAGTATAATATTCATCAAATTAAGAGGACATCTGTTTCAAGTGAATGAAAATATTAATCTTCAATATCCTGATGCTACATATGAAGGCAAAAGAGGAAGTCTATGTATGGGAAAATATATGCACCTTCACATGAACAGGTGATACTGGTTCAGTAAACCAACTGTAATCTCAATTTTCACATATAGAAGCAGCTTTTCTATATGTTTTAAGTATGAGCATCAAGATCAAAAATATATACAGGGAAGGTATTTTACATCTCTGAATGGTAGTTTTGTCCTCACATTGTTTCAAAAACAGACAAAAAATACAATTAGATGTTTACACTATTTTAAAATTCAAAAGAGAATTTTGAGTGGCTTTTCAAAAATTCAAATACAGTATAAAATAGAGAAAATAGGATAAAATATTCATATTTTGCTGCCTTTTTGTCCAAACATCCAAATATTAATGTGTTCCTTTTTAATATTATAGAGAAGATACGATTTTAACTCAAATTTAAATATAAACTGAATATTTAGATTATGATGTTTCTATAATAGTTAAAAATAAGAAAACTTTTCATAGCTAGTTGTGAAGATCATTATGCTTATACGGTTTTATATATTTTAGGAAGTGGCTCAGTGGCAGGGTGCAGAGAGTGGTAGTCAGTGGCGCGGAGTCCAGTTGGAGGCCTGTAGTTAGCAGAGGTCAGTCCTCAGTCCGGTCCTGTTCAATTTATTCATTAAGGACCTGGATGAAGGACTGGAGTGCTCCCTCAGCAAGTTTGCTGATGATACCAAACTGGGAGGAGTAGCTGATAGCCCTGAGCGCTGTGCTGCCATCCAGAGGGACCTGGACAGACTGGACAACTGGGCGGCTAGAAACCTCATGAAGTTCAACAAGGGCAAGTGCAGGGTCCTGCACTTGGGGAGGAATAACCCTGGACACCAGTACAGATTAGGGGTGGACCTTCAGGAGAGCAGCCCCACAGAGAGGGACCTGGGCGTCATGGTGGATGACAAGATGACCATGAGGTAGCAGTGTGCCCTGGTGGCCAAGAAGGCCAACGGGATCCTGGGGTGCATTAAGAAGAGCGTCTCCAGCAGGTCGAGAGAGGTGGTCGTCCCCCTATACACAGCCCTGGTAAGGCCACGTCTGGAGTACTGTGTGCAGTTCTGGGCTACCCAGTACAAGAGGGATGTGGAGCTACTGGAGAGAGTCCAGCGCAGGGCTACGAGGATGATCGGGGACCTGGAACGTCTGTCCTATGAGCAAAGGCTGAGGGAGCTGGGCATGTTTAGCCTGGAGAAGAGAAGGCTGAGGCGTATTTATACACCTGATCAGTGTGAGATAAATCAGAGATAAATACCTCAAGGGAGTGAGTGAGGAGGATGGGGCTGGCCTCTTTTCAGTGGTGGCCAGCGATAGGACTAGAGGAAACGGCCACAAGCTGAGGCACCAAAAGTTTCACAGGAACTTAAGGAAACCTTTCTTGACAGTGAGGGTGACAGAGCACAGGAACAGGCTGCCCAGAGAGGTTGTGGAGTCTCCTTCTTTGGAGATCTTTAAAACCCGCTTGGACGCAGCCCTGTGCCATGTGCTCTAGGTGACCCTGCGTGAGCAGGGGGGTTGGACTAGATGACCTCTGAGGTCCCTTCCAACCTGAAGCATTCTATGATTCTGTAATTCTATGATTCTATGATTCTATTTTCACCAGACAAATAGTGATATACAATTAAGGGTAAAACATCAGTCTAACTATAAAATATTATTTCCTGTTTTTTGTGGAGGAAAAGAAATACTGTGAGTTATGAAGGTTTCTCAAAAGTAAATGGAAGCATTTTCATGAAGAAAAAATATATACAGATGAAACAGAGGATTTTATTAGATGTAAAAACAAAAACATAGTACCAAATATCCTGCAAAATCACTGACTAGATGATGTTTATAAAATAAACTCTCATTTTAATCTTAATCTAGCATTCTAGGGTTTTTTTTTTTTTTGTTTTTTGTTTTGCGGGTCTGTTTTTTTGCATGATAGAACTGTATTTTGTGTATAGAGCTACATTCATGATAGAATTATATTTCCTACATGATAAAATTATATTCTATTAAAATATAAACACATCATAACAAAAGAGTTGTCAGAGCAAGGCTTCCAGGGGAAACTCAAAATATAAAGTTGATACCACGATTTTTAAAAAACACAATAATTCACTAAACTTTCTTAATTGTGTTCTATAGGCAATTAAAGAGGAAATTCATCACACACATGCACTGAGTGTGATTTATAAAAAAAGTCAGGTTGCAATATTAGAGATATTTTAGGACCTGTCCGTAAAGTGCTAATGGCTTTTTCTCCTTGACTGTAGCAGGATAAGACAATTTCCAGTCAGACATTGAAAAGAGACAGAATTTTATTTAAATAGAATGTCTTTTTAGTTCAGCTACACCCAAGTATATTAAAAGGCAGCATTGAGAATGCAAGCTTTTCCTGCAATTTTTGTCGTAGCTCGCTATAACTGTTATATTTTTGCAAGCTGCCAAGGTTCCCTTACAGTATATTCAGTCATCTGTCTTCAGATTCTTGAAATGTATTTTGCTGCAGTGTGCATTATATTCTGAAACATGTTTTCAAATATTAGACATACCAATGTCATTTGGTGCTCAAATTTGTGAGCTCTAATTTGTAACCTGAGGGACACTGCTGGAAGGCATATAATGGATTTGTCTGATATCTCCCAGGAAGACTCAGTGCCCTAAGACGATTAGGAGCAAGGACTGTATAATTTGAAAGTGCATTCCTGCTCCAAAAAGTGCCCCAGAAATCTTTTTTTTTTTTCCTGTTTTTCATGTTCATGGCAAACTTCTGTACTAGATTTACAAGTGAAGATGTTTATTTTCAATCTGCAAGCTCTTGAAACAGCCAGTTGTTTTTCCCATCACTAGTACTAAGTATTTTGGGGCCCAGATCAGATCATGAGATACACCTGTGCTGAGCTGGATTCCCCTCTTTTTTAACAAGTGTTTTTTTGAACACAAGCCACAAAAACTAGTTATATATGATTGTTTCATGGAATTTACCAGCTTTTTGTGAAATGACTTTAATAAGAAGTTGAANAAAAAAAAAAAAAAAAAAAAAAAAAAAAAAAAAAAAAAAAAAAAAAAAAAAAAAAAAAAAAAAAAAAAAAGCTCCCTGTGGGTTTTTTTTTAATTCTTCCCCATTTGGCAAAATTGTGGTTCATATGAGTTTCCCAATACTATAGTGTTTTCCTCATCCAGCAGAATTAAGTTGTTATACACCTACCAAATATGTGTGAAAAAAAAGTATTTTGCATTCAGGTACTATATAATACACTATATATGCTTTTATGTTGCTCTTTGCAAATTGATGGGGTCCTAAATCATTCTGAACTTTATTTTTATTTCATTCTTTCTAGTGTAAATAACAAGTCACTTGACTTGTTTTTAATGAAATCTGATTAAAAAGATGACTGACGTACTTAGATTATAGGAAAGATTATAGGAACTTAGATTATAGGAAAAATACTAGTACTAAGTACTAGTACTTAGATTATAGGAAAAAATCTAATCTAAGCATAATAAAACATAATATATTCAAACTCTTAAACTTATTAATTTTCTGAAATATCTATTATAAAAACACTTTTCAACAAATCCCAGAATGAAATAAATAGCAGAACACGAAATCAGAATGTTAACAGAGGAAGTTTGACAAAACTTCTAAGAAAATTAGATTGTCACCTTGCAAAACACGAGACCTGAGAAAATTTGATGATTCATATTTTTGTTTCCTGAAATACCTCTGCATGTTTCAAAATATCTGCCAACACACCTAACTATTTTATCATTTTAATGTGGCTCCATTTACTAAAAAAAAATGTATATACATAGACATATTCAGGCATATATATTTTTTTCAAGTCTTAGAATTTAAATCATCTATAGGAAATAAACATTTTCATAATTAATTGTAATTTTAGTTGCCTAGAAATACAATAGAAATAGTAGAAGTATAATTGTGGTATACAAACAACCTGAAGGCAAGAGAATATCTACTGCTTATTTCATATCAGACAGCTTTGATAACGTAATTGGTTTTCAGAGGCTGATAACTTCGGTTCATGTATCGTAAGCTATGGTTGAGAATTATACTAATCTAAGTAGGCAAAACTACTGCAGTGTCAAAGGTGAATAACTGATGTATCAATAGTCATTATATATATATATATAAAGTTATAAAGTTGAGGAATGAAATGCTCCACTCCCAAAATTATTTACTAAGATTACCTTCTCTTCAATGCACATATATTTATTGTATTATTTACAAATATTTAAATAAGGTGTCAAAAACCCTTTGTATTTTTTTCTACCTTTTTCACACTTGCAGTGGTACTTCTTAAATCTGAAGTAATGTGAATCATGTTATAATGTGTCACATCCTATCTTTAAAAATTAATGTATGTACACTGATGTAACAGAACATGACATGATACATGAGGTTAGAAATGTGGAGATTATAATGACTTTTATGTCTTTCCTATAATCTAAGTACGTCAGTCATCTTTTTAATCAGATTTCATTAAAAAAATCTTAAAATATTGAGGAAATTGAGGTTATAATGTACTTCAGACTTTAAACATATTTGAAATATTATAAAAAAAAAAAGTCATGAGAGTACCAACAATTATATGAGTATCTCTGAACAAGTAAGAGTACAGATTTTCCCACTATTAAAAATCAATATGATAAAACAAATGTATCCATAAATCTGTAGTGTGATTTTAGCTGTAACTCAGAAAATTGTGACTGGAAATATTGCCAACCTCTCCCCACTTTACCTTAATACCACCGAGACACTTCTGCTTGTATGTGAGTTAACATGTTAAAAGGTCATATTTAGATATAATCTTCACAGCTGAAAATTAAATATTTATATATACAGCTACAAAATGACAATACCTACAACTATTTATATATATATTTATATATATAAAGGATGAAAAAAGATGAGATTAAGGTAAGTTGCTGCACTTCTCCATCCTTAGTCAGTGCTATACTGTCAACCAAAATACCTTGCTACTAATCAGTGAAGAGAAACTTTCATTCTAAGGGATACACGGATGTGGTTCAACATTGTTGCTGCTGCTCCTGTCCTTGTTGCTCTGCTTCCTGAATAAAGGAATCATAGCCTGTGATGGCATAAAGAGATAGATTTCCATATATTTCAGCAATTCTCCTCATTATCAGTCTAACTATCTTCCAAAACATTATCATGTATATCATACGAGAAATCAGTATTTTTAATTCATTTGAGAAAACTCTCTCGCAGTTTTTCACAGAAATATCTATTCTGTTGAACCTGGTTGTCTTCGAGTCTAGTTGTCTGTCTCCTCTTCTTCTCCTTTTCAAGCCCTCTTGCTTCTCTCTCCCACCTTCTGGAGGTGGCAGATTATTTTGTTTTCCTTTTAAGTTAGAAGTTAATTTCCCAGTGGCAGCTGTCTACGAACTGACTCAAAACCACCTAGAGCAGAGGCAGCTGTTTCAGAGGCACCCGTGGAAGGCGGCTGCACTTCACTGATCCATTCACTTGGCTGGAGCTTCTTGATAATAATGTCTCAGTTGGTGAATTACCTTTAATTTGAGAAATGTATAACCGATTCTGTGGTGCCTACTGCTGTTTATCTCCTGTGATTTTGGAACATAATCGGGTTTTCTGTACTCACACTGGTGTTTTTTAGCCACAGGAGCAGTGTCATTAACAAAAATGAGGTTATGCGAGAAAGGGATAAAGTGAATAATGGTGGCACCACTTTTTTGCCTTTTATTAGCAATATTCTTAGCAATATCCTTAGCAATATTCTTCTGTTTCAACATGATGGAGCACATTTCTACAGAATGTTTATATTGTATAATGCCAATAAATACTTATAGGTAAGTCTCAAATACGGGAAAAAAAAATGGGTATGAGTCTTCTTATGACTAATTCTGAAACAATGCTCTCCTGCTGAGACAATAAGTGACAGGGTCTCCCACTGTCCCTATCAAGTACACAAGTTAAGGAGTTGAAAAGATTTGGTAATGGAGCAGTAAAAGAACAGTTGAAATTCTATCATGATACTGAGAACTCAGTTTCAAGACCAGACTAACTTACTAAAGGTAGAAATTCAAAGCCAGGCATCTGGATAAGACATTGAATTAAAATATTTTGTGGCTTATGATTTAGAGGTGATTATTTAAAACACAAAAGGAAAAAAAAATGGAGTGTTTAATGAGACAACAAGATTTCTTTTTTTTTTAATTAATTAATATTATTTCTTAATCTTCAGATATAAGGCTAAGCTGATTTATTAATATATATAGCCTCGTATGTGGGAAGACATGCTCTGTGTATTTTAAGATGTAAAAATTGGACATACGAGTTCTTTGCAAAAATAAACCAAACCAAAATAAATAGTCAATAAATATAGCATAAAATACTGCTAACTAGTCTAATACAGCCAAATTAAAAAGTCTGTAAACAAATATGTAGCTCTCTTCGCTTGAGTAGAGATGAGATAATTATAAATGAGAAATAGGCACTGGGAGGATCCTAAAAGTGTTCTTGTCTTTTAATCTTCTATGAAGAGGATATTGCATTAATACTTAGCAAAAGCTTAATTTAGGTTAACAAAGATGAGATACTGAAATTCATGTGTCAAGATGAAAAATGATGGATGAAATTAAAAAAGAAAAAAAGAAAGGCAATAAGAAGGCAATGGAAAAAAAAATCTTATATTCTTTGTAAACAAAAGGATATGCCTCAAATAAAAATAGCAAACTGATAGTGAAATCTGTTATTATAGAAGAAGAGTTCAGTGTTGAATGTCTCATAATTCACCTTAGAATTGGACTAATTCACAGAATTTGTGTACTTTTTTTTTCAGAGCTACAAAAGCAAAAAGGAAAAACAAGCAAAACAAAAGTAGAAAGTATCTGAATGTCCCTCTGCCTAACTAAACAAAGAAACTAACTAAACGAAGAAACTAAACGAAGAAAAATGGTATGGCTGCATTATGGAAGATATGTGAGAAAGAGAGAAAGAAACTCTCATGTATTTCTTTTGAATTTGTCAAAAATTACAGAAAAATAAATATACTCCCAATATAATTGTGAATATTTTCATTTACTTGTTGACACAGAGAGGGAGTAGTTTAGGAAGAAATCTCCATAGATGAGGATTAGATGAGGATTTTCCAAGTTTAAGTGAGCCTCTTAATAGAAATACAAGTCTTGCCAGATACAAGAATCTTAATTCTTAGATAGATGATGGTACTTAGTGTTATGACATTTTTTTTTTTTTAAATTGAAATTCCTCTCTCCCTTTCTAAGTTTGTGATGGATCTGAATTTCAAATGATTCAGATCAAATAAAGGATAGTTTGTACACAAATTTTCCATTTCAGTGTAATGCCTTTCTGTGAGTAAGTTCATTCTCAAGCAAAGTGAAAATTAAGCGACATTTTCAGTTCTGCAGACAGAATACCAGCTTCAATGGATCACATAATGAAATGTAAATCTGGGTTAATAGCATCAATTAAACATTCATTCCCCTTCATCTCTTCTACAGCCTGTAGAAAAGATAGAATTTTTGTTTCTGCTCGCTGTTCATACAACTCTTTTCTCAGAGACTCTCACATGTATCCTTTTCTTACAGGTGTGCTCTACTTAGAAAAATCCTTTGCTTACTCATTTTTCTTTGTTATTCTGGGATTTCATTTCAAAGACATTTTTCAGCTTTCTTCCCTATTGTCTTGAGCAGGTAGCAAGGGTGTTCATATGCAACTTAGCTTAAGAAAGAACATCTGTGCTCCATATGCCTACACAAATTCATCACTTAGAATGACAATTCATTGGAAATCAATACATAGAAAAAAAAGAGGAAAAAAAGAAAAAGGAAAAAAAAAAAAAAGGTTGTTGAGCAAATTTTTTTGTGGGGATAAACTTCAGAAAAATAGACCAATTTATGACTGCTAGGTCAATCTGGTTGAACTACGGGATAATCAATGTATACATTACATATCATTCTTTCCAGTCCATCCCATTCTTTCCTTCATGTATTCTTGTATTTTCAATCAAATAATCACTAGAAAAAATCATAGATAAATGTATGAACTGGGCACATATACAGCTCTTTCAGCTCCTGAAGGTAGTGAAGTATGTCTATCAGGACTAAAATTCTGTTTTTAAAATGTTTTGTTTTGTTTTAATATTTTTTTCATAAACATTAATCATCTAATCCCTTTAGATGAGATGGAGATAAATTATTCACAAAATCAGCTATTAGGTCAGGTGAAACAGTGCGTAAGAATGACCTTCACCCTGGGATGAAAAATTTCTGATTGTTAGGTGAGACAAATCCTCCTTCATAGATGATATTTAAATATGATTTTATGTGTTAAATAATCCTCTGAAATAAACTCATTTGACTTTTTTTTTCTTAATTTATGCATTTAAAAATGATATTCATTCTTTCTTCGCACAAAATTCAAAAGAAATTCCTAAATATTTTAAATTTCATCTGGTTCTTTAATGAAAAACTAATCTTTATAATTAATTTATTAAGGAATTCATTCAGTCACTAGAATTCATTATGTCTGAATCATAAACAAATCCTCACAACAATAAACAATTGTAATGGATTGAGAAGTGAAGGCATACTATAGATTAGTTCAAAAGTAGTCCTCGGATATCAGTGAGTATTTTTTCAATAGTTTATTACATTGAAGTATCTGGTAAGTATTACCACAGGAAGTTACAGGAAGCATAATTCCTATCCTTATTAATATGCTTTGATTTGCATTATTAACAAAAGAAAAAAATGCAGTGCAGACAGCTCAGAGGTGATGAAAATAGAAATTAAAAAAAAAAAAAAAAGCTAAGAGGTTATACTGTGTGATATTCATATTTTATTTTCCCTGAGATGTAACATCTGGGATATGGTCATATATGCTTTTACAAAGATAAGAACTCCTTCCCATCACAAGCAGAACCAATAAAGTCGTTTTGATTGTTTCAGTGAAGATTGATCGTATAATGAAGGGTTGAAACCTCACTGTCACTATATATTATTTCCCATTTCAGTCATTCCACATTGTTAATTTATGGAGCATTTCTAATTCAAAAAAAAAAAATCCTTTGCGTCCACCACTGTAGTGCAATTCATTAAGTTGTCAAGTGCGTATTCAAAGAAATATTTTGTTCTTTAATATTCTGATGGGTATGTTATTTAATATCCCATTTAATACATATGAAGCAGAATTTTCCTTAACCATCTGAATAAATAGATGAATATGTGTTTGTTCCTTTGATCAACTTTACAGTCCCGTCTTTCAACAGATAAATAGATAGATATGCCATTGCATATGATCTGAAATGAACTGACATGAAGGAAAACACATTAAGGGAGTGAACAGATTTAATTAAAATAGATAGATGTCACATTCAATATTTATTTCAAAATCATATTTTGAATTTTCATCACAGAACTACCATAGTTTGTCAAATTCAGTTGATGATACCTGAACTTTGTAGTAGACTAAACTAATAGCAAATAATATTGTGCAATGTCAGATAATGGCCTAGTCTCACTGTTACTTATATAAACAGTTAATTCTAAGGGTATAAATGAAGTTTTCTAAAAGGGTGTAACTGTAATGGAAAATTCATTATAATATATAATTTATTATATATTCACAAAATACTGAAGATGTGTAAGGTAGAAGAAAACTCAAGACAATAGTCTAAGAAAATACAATATTCTAAAAAAAATCAAGATCATAATATCTTATTTACTATTAAACTATAGTTTATCAGATGCACTAAAAGTACAGTTTCACTGTTTGTTTAGTAAAGAAATCCGACAGACTAATTCCAGTTCATTGTAAAAGTTATTTACCAAGATGTAGTCACTGTTAAAAAAAAAAAAAAAAAAAAAAAAAAAAAAAAAAAAAAAAA